>JAAGAY010147022.1:0-114555 GCA_011801015.1 Ardeotis arabs | reverse complement strand
GAGAAGGATGTCGTGCGGGACAGTGTCAAAAGCTTTGCACAAGTCCAGGTAGATGACATCCGTTGCTCGTCCCTTGTCCACCGATGCTGTCACCCCATCATAAAAGGCCACATCAAGAGGAAAAATTGACAAGTGAATAAGAGAAAAAAGTACATATATTTTCCTGGAATTTTAAAAATTCTTTTTCAATATGCACAGAACTGAACATAGCTACAGCACAAAATGGAGTACAAAGAAACCCCAGTTCTGCAACTCAGCTACGCCATTCATCTCCAGGTGAACCTGCGCTCGCTTTGCTCTTCCTCGCTTGGTCTATTCCAGCTGAACATAATGGAGGGGAAAAGGTGTCTTCCTTTATACGTTACTATAACCACAGGCCTATTTCAGCTACTCACCTGAAAAATAAATTATAAGCAATCTTTCTATACAGAGACAGACAGACACCATCACTACTCTTCTGAATAATAAGCAGCTGTAAATTTGACTTAAAATAGAGCATTTCTTTTAAAATGAACAGGCTACTTACAAGAAGAAAGGCACGCCCAGGAAAGACATATAAAGACTAAGAAATAAAACATCACTAACAAAAATCTTGTGCAGTAATAGAAAAAAAAAAAAAAAGAAATACACAAATTGCTCTACCCACATAAGTTGAGCACAATTTTTAGAGATTAATTGTTTGGAAAATAAATGAGTAAGACAGAAATGTTGTTTCTCATACACAAGTAAATGAGCGTGTAACTGCTCTATACTCCTACTCTCACTGACTTCAAGCAGTATCTCCAGGTTTGGGCTGCAGGGTCTACAGCTAGTCATGGGAAAAAAACCCCACCAATTAAATTTTCATAACAAGCCATTAAAGCTACTGGAATTTTTCTGTTCCTCAGTGTTGTATATTGCTAAGCTGCAGGATAAAGAGCACAAGGCCTAAATTCACAAATTACACATTCAAAATGCTAACATATGGTGAGCACATCTTTCACGGGCACACAAAAATACATATTATGGAACCCACAAAAAATCCCCAGCGTTTAAAGCTAAATAAGACCCTTATCTCTCATTCTTTTTCTTCAAACAACTTCTCTACAGGTGAAACACTTTTGAATTTAAACTCCACAATACAGTCAATACTATTACTACTTTTAAAGCCATACATTCAGCATGAATGAGTTTGACAGAAATACTACAAGTAAAACAGAATTGATTTTGAATTTAACTTTTGTACTGTACAGCACTTGGAAACTTGCTAGTATTTTTGTTAACTACATCTCAAACTGCATGCCTACAAAAGCTAGATTTTGACTCCTAGAGCTGCATTACCGTAACTGATTATATCCTAGAAGGCAATCAAAGGATACTGAGCTTTCTGATAACGTACACCCAGTCACATAGTGCAGGACTGCATAGATCTACAACACTAAAATGAGCCATCTGAGAAATTAATATGAAATATAAGCTTAGAACAAGCGATGAAGGAACTGGTATTTTTCCTTTTTGAGTGAAAACCAGTAATAAAATAATTAAATGTGTTCAACATAATACATCACCAACTTCTGAGTCAAATCCTGTGCTTAATCATAAAGCAGTGTTGTTCACGACAGTGCATCTCTCCCAGTGGGTGGTCTGCAAGAGCAGAACTCTAGAATTTCACAATATGAGTAAATTTTGCACAGTCCATCTGTAGCTGGAACAAAAAGCTCAGGGAAGTACACGTGAAACTTAATTTACTAGCCAAGTATGCTGGCTTTGGAGAAAAAAAATGCAAAACACTATTTGCAAGATTCTTGCACGTTCCGTGAACCTGGAGAAACAAGCAAAAGTTGCCTTTGAACTCTGCCACAAGAGAAAATGGGAAAGCAGTGCCTCAGGAAGTTCCTACATGGCCATCCACCAAATCTCTTAATCCCAAAATGCCTACCCAAAGGCAAAGCCTCCTTCCACCTGCAGCCCTGCCTGCCCTCTGAAAGCATTTGTTTGATACCACACCTTTTCCTCCCTGTTGATTAGAACAAGACTGGAGAAGGCAAGACACAGGAAGGAAGAAGGGAGCAAACTCACAGTTAAAGAAACAAAGGCTTTTAAAGCTCAAATCAAATATGTTCCCATGAACATCACAGAATCAAGAATATTTTGGAACAACATTAAATCTCCAAGTGGAAAATATCCCAAACAAATGAAACACTTTTTTTTTTTTTCCCAAAAAGCTAAGAAAAATTAAAGAGGAAAAGCAATTCTTCCTGAACCAGCTTTTTTTTTTCCTTCTCAATTTCACCTTATCCAAAACAAATTTATTCCTTTTAATGTTCAGAAATGATCTTAGAGTTCAACTGCACAGCTCAGTCACTGCTTACTCCTGCAGCAGTAGTTTTCCTATTAGAGGTGCTGATTCTGACCAAAAGTGAAGAAGAGACTCACAACCAGAAGAGAGGTCACCGAACATTTAAAAGACTAAAAAGACTTTCTGTTGACTTAGGTCTTTTTCTTGGTAGCAAACATCTAACCACTGGCTGCAGCCAGTGCTTTCTTTGTCTATGAATGTGCTAAACAAGCAGAACTTGGCTTATTTTAACTTTCTGTCTCTGCAAGGCCACTTTGCTGATTCTCATTATCTTGATTTTCTTCCTTTTGTCCTACACCTCTGTTACAGCTTGTATTAGGAGAAATTAAAATGCTCCCTTTCCCAAGCAGTAGCCCTGTTTTCTAACGGCTGCCCAAAAGGAACTAGAAAAGCAGATACACACAGGCAGCAAGACCCATGCATGTGCTACGCCAGACAGCATCAATGGCACCGTTCTTACTACGTGCACTCCTCTCCATCTGGGGCAGGATGTGCTGTTTAAATTCTATGCATACAGCTCAGTGGACATCTGTCTAAACCATGTGAGTAACGACACTGGTTACTGCTGAAGGTGAAAGACTGCACACACAAGTACAAATGGCTCCCCACAGCCATATACACAGACATACAGATTTTTCTTTTTCACTTTTTACTATAGTCAATTAAATGTCAAAGTCAGTAAGCAGTTAAGAACATGTTGGTTCTGAAATAATTTATGTATCCTACAGTACAGAAATTCTACGGGATTTTGCCAACAAATCACACAAAGAGCTATTGAGTAAGGAAGAGGTAAATTAATGTTTCAAAAATTCAAATGTTCCTTTTTTGTCTTTAGGGCTTTGATACTATCGTACATGAGAGACATGGCAAGATGGCATCGCTTGAGAATATGGAACATGACATATCAACCATGCCGAGACATAAGCCTAAGATATTAATTACAATGGTGCTCCAGGTCAAAATACCTTATCTGAATATTATACCAGATAGGTCACAAAATATAGTTACGTAGTTGCACTATATAGTTAGGAAAGCATTCATTCTGAGAGACTGTTTCTTCTTTCTTCCATGCAGATATGAAGCCATTTTTGTAAGTCTTCATGGGAAGTTCTGATATAAATGCAGTCCCTTAAAGTAACATCTAAATAGTCCCCAATATCAAAGCAAGGATCTCAAAACAAATTAGTAAGACTCACTTCAAAGATCTTCCACAAAAAATACCTACGAAACTTCTTTTTTTTTTCACCAAAAGCATCAACAAATCCCACAACAAAAAAGGTATTTTCCCATAGCAGTCCAAAGTAAAGCATGCATCTTAAAACAGCTCCAGATTCCATCAGGTGATTTATCCAGCTCTGCAGCACAACTCCAGCTCATCAAAATGAGAGCCAGGAACTTTATCAAGAGTTCCCCAGATCAAATATTTTACAGGGAAAAGCCTCCCTTCCTCTCTTTGGGTCACTGCTGGTTTTCCACTGAGTCAGCTCTCTGGCTCCATCCATCTGGCTCTATAAAGCCTGTACCCCAATCACACCTGGAAATCACAAACACTGCAGAAACCTTAGCAGAATACCTAAGCTTTTCCAGACTACCTAACTGCTGGAGCTGCAGACACAGCCCTCTGGAACAGGATGGGCGATAGGAAAACAGAACACAGGCTTAAAAGCTGACTAAACAAGGTGAAGGCACATGACAGGTCACACCCAAATGGTTTCCTGTTCTGTATTTTTTCATGTGCCTTTTGAAAGATTTCCTGAAACATTTTATATTATTTTACCTTATTTTTATTAAATATAATGTGCCAATGGAAGCTGAAGCATTTTACTGGACAAAAACCTTAGAACAAAGGAGGAAAACAATGTCTGAAAAGAAGAGGTGCACAAGCATTTTGTGGAGTCACCTACTGGCATTAGAGAGAAAAAAGTCTTCTCTCTTCATCATTCAAATCAATGAATCAGGGTGCCTACGTGCACATATTCCTAATACTTAACAAATCCTTTGAGTGCACATGCACACAGTTTAAACAGTTTGACTGGTCTACTGACACCCCAATTATACTAAAAAGAGCACTGACGCATATCCATAAACATTCTCCAGTCCATTCATCAATCTTGCAACTTAATGTCATTTGTTTCCTGAACTTAAGAGGCAGGGGGGAAGAATCATTGCTTTATTTACCTTAAATTAGAGATTTCAAACATGAGCTTAGTTCTGTAGATGTCTTCATAGGTTTAAGTCAGAAAATATGTTAGAGTTCAACATATATATACTTTTGTCCTGAAATAAAATAAAGACTTTTGGTGTACTGTACTTTTTAATAATATAGAGCATGCCACATCATAGAGCAGGCACAAATCCAGGCTGGGCGGAGAATGGATGGAGAGCAGCCCTGAGGAGAAGGACTTGGGAGTGCTGGTGGACAAGAAGCTCAACATGAGCAGGCAATGTGCCCTTGCGACTCAGGCGGCCAACGGCATCCTGGGCTGCATCAAGAGGAGCGTGGCCAGCAGGTCGAGGGAGGTGATTCTCCCCCTCTACTCTGCCCTGGTGAGACCCCACCTGGAGTACTGTGTCCAGTTCTGGAGCCCCCAACATAAGAAGGACATGGACCAGCTGGAGAAGGTCCAGAGGAGGGCCACAAAGATGATAAGAGGGATGGAGCACCTCTCCTGTGAGGACAGGCTGAGAGAGTTGGGGCTGTTCAGCCTGGAGAAGAGGAGGCTCTGGGGAGACCTGATAGCGGTCTTCCAGTACCTCAAGGGGGCCTGCAAGAAAGACGGGGAGAGACTGTTCAGTAGGGCCTGTTGTGACAGGACGAGGGGTAATGGTTTGGTTTTAAAATAGAGGGGGGTAGATTTAGATTGGATATTAGGAAAAAAATTTTCACAATGAGAGTTGTAGAGCACTGGAACAGGTTTGCCCAGAGTGGTGGTGGATGCCCCATCCCTGGAAACATTCAAGGCCAGGCTGGATGGGGCTCTGAGCAACCTGATCTAGTCAGGGATGTCCCTGCTCCTTGCAGGGGGGTTGGACTAGATGACCTTTGAAGGTCCCTTCCAACTCTAACCATTCTATGATCATCATAATTTCTATTATTCTGTTTTATTTAACATAAGTAACATACATTTGCTTTGGAAATTTAAAAAAAAAAAATTAGGTTGGCAAATCAAATATCAACATGCACATAGCAAAACATTACTACTAGTACATCTGTGAAATATGCTGGCTGTACAAGGAGCTATTGGATGAAATCCTGACACGGCTGACATCAAATCGTCAGTCACTGCAGTGCTTTGATGCAGCCTGTATTCCACCTATTCTATCTGTTTAAGTGTCATTTGTACCATGACACTAAGAAGCAAGTCTTTCTCATATTAAAACTTACTTTTTCAGGTGACAAAATACTGTAAATACATTAGCACTTCAATTCTCAAACTTTTCCCAACATGATTTTTCATGCTGTAATGCCTATAGATGGCTTTACTAAACACATACTGTTTTGAAAATTAAAGGAATATGTGTATAAAAACCAAATAAATGAAAAATAAAATCCAATGCCCTCTGTAAGAGACTTGTTTTTCATTACTCACCAACTGACATCCTTCCAGGGACTTTACCAGCTGAGCGTTCTGACAAGAGAGAATGGAACCAGCCAAGTTCAGCATTACGCACACTGCAGACAGCAGCATGAAAAAGGTTATCTGGAAAAAAACCAAACAGCCTACTATTATTCACTGCAAGAGGCAAACAAGAAAAAAAAAAAAACCAAAACTTTTAGGTATTCAAGAACTTCCAGCCTGTCATACAATTACATAGATGGTAACATTTTATACTTCTTAAAGAACAAATTAGAGTATTCTTTAATCTGACAACATCCCAAGTCTCACACTGTAAGAGAAAGCGAAATCAGAACTAGACTTGACTATCGCCTACTTTCCTCCAGCCACTTCAAAATTATCCATTTATCTCACATTTTAATCATACACTCTGAAAATCCAATGCGTTTTTTGACTGAGTAACATTAACAAGTAAGATTGGAAAAAAGTATTTTTATAATCAAAAGTAATCTTTAAACAATTTAAATCCCTTTTGATGAGAATATAGGTATCCTAAACAGGGAAAGTATTTGTGAATATCGTGTATCATGAGTTTGCACAAGTTGGGGGAAAAAAGTTTAATAAAATTCTGGATAAATATATAACTACTTGGTTTTTAAACAACAATTACAATTTAAGCAGCTTCCTACACACCAACTACTCATTGTCTTAATTACTCCTTTCACCTCTTTCCAAAACAATCATTAACTTTATTGTACCAGCTTAACCATCATTTTATTGCTTTAAAGATAAAAAATCTGGCCCAGTGTGGGCAGACAGAAATCTCAATATGTAGAGAAATAGAAAGGTACAAGCGGTAAGAGGCCAAGAATAAACACGTCCTCAATATGTGGCCACCTTAGTAAGAAATTCTGTTGCATCTTTTTTCTGTATGCATGCCCATGGTTCACAGTTTTTCACTGTTCTTACAAGATGTTATCTTTCGGCAATGCATATACTATGAATATTTTTGCCAACATTAAATCCCAAATGGTTGGATTTTTTTTTTTTTAGTGTTTTTCAAATGAAAATCAAGAATTTCAATAGTTTCTCTTCACCAACCTAAACCTTACTCGACAGAAAAATTCCCAATTGATATAGCTAAGGGTTAAATTATATTTCCATTGCAATAAAACAGTATTTCAAATATTTTTACAATTTAACTTTCCTATATTGTGTGTAATAAAAAGAATCTGTGACAAATCTGTGCTAACGTCAACACTTCTAAAATAAAAGACATGCTGCCACCATAAAATAATGGGCAACTAGATAATGTCTGTGTTTCTATATATTGTCACATATGCAGAGAAACACTGATACTGTAAGTAGTATAAAATCTGCACTAATGGATACTTTGCAGAATCAATATTTACGTATCACCTAATTTTATTATTTTTTAATTTTTGTATTTTTAATCATTGTAACCCAGGATCTTTATGCATTTCTTTTTCACTAATACAGGCAAAAATTAATATATTGGATAGAGTGACAGCTGTTAAAACATTGAGCTTTATAACACACTAAGCATGATTTTTAATACACTTTTTCTAGCCCTTAAATGCAAATCCATTTGAACAATTAATGGAGCTTTTGCCCAAAACAGGAAATTGATTTGTTTGTTTGTTTTATGTTGCCAGTACTTCAATTGTTAACCTTGGAGCGCAAACTTTCATGGTGTAAATGCGCATTATTGGTTATATCATATTCCTTTTATGAACCATAGACATGTTCCTGAAAAATGACATCTTTAAAGAAGTCCTGATTGCCTTACAGAAAAAAAAAAGCCAGGTGTGCAAATGGACATCAACATTTGTTTGAGTCAAAATAAAGTAACCACCAGACACGTTTTCTCTGACAAGCACAGTTTGCCTATGAAACCTCAGCCATTTCAAAAACCACCACAGTAACAAGAAGCCAACATCCTCTTACTTGATGTTGATTGAGTTGGGTAGGTAGGCTCACAGGAAACGAAAAATACATGCTGTGATGCTAAGGCTGATGAAATCTTTTCTTTTATTCTGCCTATTCATGAATCAAAGCCTCGATGAAAGTTTAGGGATTGTGTCACACTCACAAATTCTCCAAGTGTTGTCAGACTCCTTTCCAGTCAAAGTTTCTACCTTTATGTAATTATAGATTTACAAGTACAGCTGGACTATCAGTAAACTGGGAATGTGAACACAAATCCTTTTTGCAGAGTGGTTTGAAATTTATTGATGAAAAATCCTCCTCAGAAGGGAATGTGCTATTTTCACCATTTGTATTTGGAAACAGTCTAGATTCATGCTATTGCTTTCCTACTGAACTTTTACAGAGTTCTCATTTTCCTTATCGGTCATAAACAAAAATGTATACATCAGATTGACTAATTAATTTATAAGTAAATCAATTAATGAAGGATTATTCGTGATTTTGTCTTTAGCTAAACTATGATGTCTCTTTGCTTCAACAGTACCCTGGGAAATTCACTATGATTTTGTTCACAGCCCTAGGACTATAGGGCTACTAGACTAGATGCAGGTGTCTTTCCCTGCAGTGCTGGAAGAGTAAAACTTCAGAGAAGAGTCAAAAATAAATTTACAATTCAAACAATTTCTCAACTGATTACTCTTTATTCCTTCAGAAAGCTGGCAGAACGCAGCAATGTAAAAAAGGCTGCACTGGTCCCTTGCTGTCGCAGAAGATTTGAAGAGCCATCCCAGGAAGTAAGGACAGGCAAATCCACATGAGGTTCCCCTTTACATAGGCAAGGAGAATCAGGCTTTAATTTGCATTACTGAAATTTTCAAATAGAATAACATTAGCTTAAAGCAGAACTGCTCAGAACAACAGTACTGAACATCATCCTTCAAAAGAGGAAGAATTAACGAATAGATTTTTCTGGGTTTTTTCCAGATACGAATTTTAGTAGTAAGACCTTTTAGTGAAGTGATATAGTACAAAATAAAAACAAGAGAGCCAAATATCTTTCATTTCCTCCTTCTACTGAGTGAAGAAAGAACTGTCTAGGGTACAGAACACGGGAAATTATCAACCACAATGCAGCCTATGCTGCTGGAGAATCACAAAACAAGAATTTTCATATTGATATAAAACAGAAGCAGAGTAACATGCCTTCAAGGACTAACCAGATTGCCAGCCACCGATATTTATGAAGCTTATATTTCTACCAAGTAAAAGACACGCACTGGCTCATTTCATTCCTTTGTCAGCAACAATAAAGAGAACAGATCACACACAGTCCTGCTGTTCACTCTGCCCACAACATGCTCATACTTAACTAACACAGCTGCTTCATCTCCTCCCCTTTTGTCTTAACTCTTATGCATAAAAAGGAACATAAAGCATTAAGATGAATAGAGTGAAAGAAAATATTATCATAATTCTATTCATATTTTCTTGAATGATATATTTATAAACATATTCCACATACTTATTCCTTTACGTATATTTTTTTTCTAGTGTTGCAAATGCTTTGACATGATTCCATTGTGTTTTGCTCACAGGCAAAATTAAGATTTACTATCTAGATAAAGATTCATGACTGAGGTAGGTACACTGCCTTTTGGGATAAAGAAATTAAGCATACTGGGTTATTTCATACAGGGGCCCTCCTCTAGAGACGACTTTGGTAGTCAAGTATCTACGCAGGTCTTCATCTGACTGATCAGATCACTGAACAAAGCATAAATAAAAGACACGTAGGATCACAGAAGACTTATGTCCTTCAGTCGAATGAACATCTCATTAATTCAAAGGTGAATTGCTTCTGAAACAAAGAACACATGAAACCTTGCCTTTCAGTCTTTTCTGTGTCCTTAGAAAAAGGGAATCATACATCGGGTATTCAGGATAACCTCTGCTTCCAAATTACTTGAAATGAATGACACCAAGAGCAAGCACTGGTCACTCATGCCTTCTCAACAACAGAAATGAACTTAGTACTTTAACACCAAAAATCCTCACAGAGATATGACAAGGATATATTTTATTTGATTAACTCTATGAAATGCACATTTGAATATTGCAGAAAGAACACTTAAAAAACACTATACTGCCTGACAGTCTGAAGTTGTATGAAACCTGCATCTACACTGGTGTCTGGATGCCTCTGACATACCAAGTGTTAATTTAAGTCTCACCTATAAGGTAGGGTAGTTCCCCACAATATTTTCTAGATAAAGAAGTATGTGAGATAATGCATTTGTACATCACCACAGAAATTGTTTTTGTTTTATTTATTAGTTCCTTATTGTCCTGGACTCAATAAAGTAATTTTACTGACAACTGAATAAAGGGAGATATCCTGAAAAAAAAAAATTGCATTTCAGAAGCATAATACTGTTCTGATTTTCTTTCTTCTCCCTTCTTTCCATCCTCCTGTAATTCCATTCCAGGAAAATATTGCAGAAGCTCTAATACTTCCACAACAAAAGTAATTTATTCTAAATTTATTGTCATGTGAGCAACTACTTCAGTTCTCAAAAAGCAGAAGGACGGAATTCGATCTTTATGGGAGCCAGTTCTTGCATAGTAACTGAGCTTGATTAACAGGTACTATGGTGTCTTAAATCTACTGCAGTGACAGAAGAACCTCTGCCCATCTATACCACACTTGGATTTTGGGTAGAAGAGACTAAAAATGGCTTGCAATTGTATGCTGTCAAAAGTTTACCACTAAAGTCACACTTACAGAGTTTAAGAACTCTAACATAGGACATTTACAGTACCTTCTCTATTCTCATCAGTGACGTTTTGATGAGTGGTTAAAAGGAAAGTAAAATATCTCTTTATAAACAACTAATATTAAAATGTTCAGTCATTGTCAAAAACTTTTTTTGTGATGATCACTACAGCTATACTTAAATTACATTTGGAGAACACTTTAACTTCTGAAGAACAAAATGGAAAAATAGTCCTAAAAATAAACCAGTTCTTCTATGAGTACTGTAACAAATGAAGCCTGGTTTCCTCTGAAGTTTTGTTTCAACCACATTTCTTACTCACATTTCATTCTTCTATGTTTTCTCACCACCTCTCAAAGAGTCTCAAGTTCCTTTTCCTTCTCTCTTTCCATTGCCCAGCTATCTGTCACCACACAAGAAACACTACAGGTCTGTGACTCGCTCCAAACTGCGTATGCCATCTGACCAACATCGGCATCCTTGGAGATCAGTTAGGAAAAAGTGCAAACAGGAAAAAGTGTTCAAGTCAAGCTACGGCCTTTCCCTTAGTGGGAACATTCATTCAGGTTATAGCCTCTACTCAGTTACCAATTTTATCTATACTTCAGGGATTTTCCTCTCTTTAAAACCTATATTCTGTCAGATTTGGTTTAAGTTGTTCTGTTGGCTCAAACATTATTAGGGAAGAACAGCAGACAAAGAAAAAGACTTTATAAATACTGTTTCTTTAGATAAATACTGGAACATAGCTTTGTACACAGCAATTCAGAAGATCCAGGAATCACAGAATAGAATGTGGAAAGTGTGAATATTCTAGAGCAGAGAGAGGTTGGTAGCCCTAAATCTACACTTTCATATCTGTGCAGAACCAGATTTCTGTAAAAATGGATAATGCTTTGATCAGAGCATGTCTGCAAAATTTTTTTAGTGTATCATAAGCTTCTCTTACCTATAACTCTGGCTTAAAACTTTTTTTTTTTCTGAGAACTGTTTTTGTCCTAACATGGGACAACTGAAAAAGGTGATGGAGAATTAAGCCTTTCAATACACGTGTCTTCTTGCACTGTGAATACTCGCACAACGGCAGCTGTCAAATGTCCTTGTCTTCTACGAAAACTTGTGAGATTCCTTATTATTTCTCATAATGTAACATTTGTGGCTGTAAGGAAGTTTCTACTCAAATAGTGATACTGTACAAAACCATGTATAATTACTGATAAATGCATTTTGGCATTTGTGTTTGAAATACAGCCCATTTTAAAGGCAATTTTTCAGAATAGCAGACAGTATGGCTATAGTAACCTAAGAATTAGCACCTTTTAGAAAGTTATTAGTATTCTCAATGAGATTATTTGTGAACGTTTTTTCCTGCACATTTCTTAAATGTAGATACAACTACACACCTGCTTACAGAATGTACAGCCTGTCCTGCACAGTGATCATGGAGCAGAACCAAGGGCAATCTTGGAACAATCCCGAGAGAGAAAGAAAGAGCTGCCCCTCGGCCAACCCCCACTTACGCACTGAGCGTGATGTCTGCAGCGTGCAGTACTCTCTGTGGCCAGTTTGGGTCAGCTGTACTGCTGCACCCCTCCCAGCTTCCCTCACATCAGCAAAACCTGGGAAAATGAAGTCGTCCTTGATCTCTTAGCAACAACTGACAACATCAGTGTGTTATCAACGTTCTTGACATACCAAATCCCGTACAAAATCCAAAACACAGCAGCTACTGGGAAGAAAATCAGCTCCATCCCAGTCAGAATCAGGATAGGATGCTACCAAAATATCAAAGGGATTTACAGAACCTGATATATTCTCTCCCTCTGTTCTTTTTCGTTACTTTCATTTTTGTCTCTTAATACCGCTTTTTTTCTCCACAATTGGCCTCAATTAATTTCTTCTCTTTTGTTTTTACCATAATCTTTATACTTCCTTTCATCTTATTTCCCAAAGGCACGGTTAAAACTGTATTACCTGCAAAGCTGAAATCTTTAATCCTTTACACAGTTGGCTCAAACCACCTTTTTGCCCTTACCCTTACCGTGTCTTTCACACAATTTGTTCTCGAAGGAGGAAAAGGGAAGAAATAAAAGAACAACCAACTCTAGCATACACTGCAGTTATGACTTGCAAGAAAAGACATCAAGATTTTAGATTCTCTGTCAACGCACAGCTTTCTACCAAAAAGTAAAATTCATTGAAGTTGTACATCAAAGCAAAAAACATATTGGAGAAGCTATAGTGTGCTAGCACTATTATAAAGAAGTAAGTTTGAGAAGACACGGTTTCTTATGCAAAAGGAGAAAAATTTCATAACCAGAGAACTTCAAATTCCATTACAATGACAATTCAGTACCATCCACATTATTAAAAAAAAAAAACAACTGCTAGAAAAACACATACCTAGGGACATCTGACTGCAAAATTAACACTTGCAAAGATATGGCCCTCACAATGTTTTAATATAAAAATCAGTTAAGTATTTAATTAAATGCATTATATTATAATCTAAAGAAAAACTAACAGATATTATTACATTTCTATAATTAGGAAATGCTCGAAAAATATCCATGCTAGCAGCAAGCATATCAAAGCATTACGTAAGGACCAGTGCATTCCTCTACATTGCTACACAATCTTCTCAATACTGCTAATATATCAAAAATCCCGCTCATGGATTTTAGCAGTAAGTTTGCCAAATATGAAACTGGTCAAGCTTCCTTTTCAAGATCAAATAACTCAGTGAAAGTGTGGACTGTACATCTGACATGATAATATGTAATTAAAACTGATGGAGCGAAATTCTTAAAAAAAACCTATAAGATTATGAACAGTATGTAGCGTTCACATATTCAAACAGCATGTAATCACATGTTACAATCATTCAAGGCCAAAAATTTTGTGCCTAATGAGTATCTATATTCCAGTTCATTAACTGGCCCATCTTTTTGTTCCATATTTGCACAAAGACCATACTATATTGCTTCCTTTCAAGCAAAAATCAAGGATGAAGACATTTGTCAGTAACGATACTAGTTGATACCCAGCACAGTTAACACTGCACACTGGATGAGAATCTACCCAGTGGTCTCACACCAGGACTTGACCCAGTGCCTACAGGGAAAGGAGCACCTCAATCTTTCAGCTGGGGATGTAACAAGTTAGCGAGCACTTTGGAAGTGCTAACTCCCATGCATGTAATGTTTTCCTGACAACCAATGCCTGAAGCGATGCTTCAAAATGATAGGCATGAAGTTTAAACAAAAAAAAATGGTCAAACTAGCTTCCTTACAACAGAGTCCATGATCTCATTATGAGCTGCCTGAAAAAGACTTCCTTTGTTCTAAAATGTGCCACTTTATTTGGTCATGTTTTGCTAAGAAAAATTACGAATTATTATGCCCTACTGACCTCTCCCAGGCCAGCAGTGCCTTTTCTAAAATTGGATCTGTCTTATTCAAGACAAAGAGTCATCATACCTATCACTATTCCCGTCACCTTTCTCTTATGCTTTTCCAACAAGGTAATTGGAACTCAGCATTCAGCACATGGCTTTGAACTGTGACAGACATAACAAGAGATTATGGTTTGTTCTGTATTTCTTACCTAATCACACCTAGCATTTTATGCGTATTACTGAATTCCAAGTATTGAACTTCTCCATCACACAGCATTTATCATAAATCATAATTCCTCCTCTGCAGCACTCACTCCACTAGCAGTAAGTCATACACAGTATACCTAGTACATCTATTTTTGATATAGCAACACTCACACACAAAGCAACACTGGAAGGAAGTAACACCAGAGGAAGAAAGAGACTTCACAGGGTAGCAGATCCGTCTCCTAACTCTAGCACTGCTGACGACCAGCTGTCTGGCCTCAGGCAGGCTACCTCAACTGAATGCCTTTTCCATAGCTGTGAAGTGAGAACTTTGAGATCACATAACTTCATGAGTACCTTCACCCATCTGACTGTATTAACTATTTGCAAAATGGATGAATCAAGAACTGATGTACCAGAACACATAAAGGAAGGGCTCCTTCAGGTTTCTGCAGTCAAGCCTTGAGCTTGGTGAGCTCCAAAAGTTTCCTTTAGCAATGTGTTGAATCTGACTCTACCACTTCTAATGGGCAAATACCCATTTGTTTTGCTGACTAAAGCACATTTTTCCACATAAAAAAGAGCATTTTTCTGTTACAAAGCCCCTTAAAGTATTTGAAGAAAAAGTTCCAAGGATGAATAAGCCATTCCAGAGTGAGCCATCTTCCCAGGAGTAGTTTGCACTTTCACTTTGAACTAAATGTCAAAACAAGACACTACCTCACATCAAACACAACTGTGTGAAAGCTGACTCACTGTAAACTTTAGCCATACGCAATTATATAAAATATGCAGCATCCCTACATTTTCAGTACCTGATATCAAGGGGGTGCACGTACCTTTATACCTGCTATATGGAAGAAAACAGGCAACTGCGTAAAGCACAATAACTACTGCATCTGAATAAATCTGGAGCACAGTAAAAAGGAACAAAACGCATTAAATATGTTTTGAGAAATTACTTACTACTACAAGGAGGAAGCAGTCTCTATATGCAAATTAACTAAAGTCCTCCAAAGGCCATGTAAATATCGTATCAGATGAAACCATATTTGTAAAAGCAAGCTTTTATTTCCTTCCTCACACTTCCGTTTCAGAGATGTATACAAAACAGAATTTTCTTTTCATTGCTGGCATTTCAATCACTACTTCCCCTCATGGTTTTCAGTCATTTGACAGTCAAGACACAAACAGTTAGAAAATGTTACCTTCTGTGCAGTTGAAACATACTACTCAACACCACTGTGCAGCGTACTTCGAGAAAAATCAGGAATTGACAGGTTAAGCTTGCTTCTGCTACTGCGTCTATGTGTTTTTTCCTGTTAGTTCCTGTCCTGTAGTTGTCTGAAAAGTCATAAAGTCATCCTTGAATTAACTTTTTTGTTACATTATTGAAATATTTTGCAGAAAGCACTGTGGTTAGACATTAGATACCACAGACTTTTCCCAACCACATTAAATATTTATGTATATATTTAATGTCGTTTAAAATATATACATTTTAAAACACACATTTATGATTTGTGACGCAGCACCAGATGCAAATGTGCTTATCTCTGTAAACTACTCTGTAAGTAGTTTAAAAACTTGTAGCATGGTATTTTGCTCACAAATCTTTGCCTTACATGGTCTACACATAACATTTTTTTACTGTTTATTCTACAGAATTTATAGTTTCCCTGACAGAGATGTAGGAGGACACCACCAGAAGCCAAACTGAAAAATTTATGAGCACCAAGCATTATGAAGCGGTAAAATCAGCAACTGTGCCAGTACTAAGTTAATGCAAGATTACCTGGTGTACAGACACACGCTACCTGTTGTATCAGCCAGACGCTGAATTTAAGATGAAGATTTCTGATTTTTCTGTGAAGTCATCTTCTCCACAACACACACATGAGCATTTGCTTTCCCTGCAGACAAGCAGCTCATCTGTCCTGGTTTTGTGTAGCAGGGAGGCTACGGTGGCAGCCTCTGCAAGAAGCTGCTAGAAGTTTTTTCCCCTTTGTCTGGTGGACTCAGCCGGGCCTAGGGTGGATCTGCTCCTGGCCAGGGCCCAGTCAATTGGTGATGGAATGCTCCCTGATAACACCTCTGCGATAATGGATTTAAGAAGGGGAAAAATAATTTAAAAAAAAAAAGTGAAGAAGCAGAAGCAGGGGTAGAGAAATATATTTTTAAAAAATATTTTGGACTATAAGCCACAACTCCAAAGGAAGTTTTGCAGTTCATGATGAAAGTTGTTTGGGGTGTTATTTTAAGAGGTCATAGTACATAATTTTATTGATCACTTCTGCCCTTGTAATTTATTCAGCTATAAAGTATACAATGCAAAAATATCGGAAGCTAAAACTCAAAGTTCATTTAATTACAGATTATAGAATTAAATAACTAACATATAATTTTAAAATGAGCCCATTTAAAAAACTTACTACACAGATACGGTAACCAAACCAACCCTGTTGAGTCATGGCTTGCAAGTGCACAAGAAACAACAAAATACAGCTTCCTATTATTTGCCTTATAATAAGGATTCTTTTGTTTTGTGATTCAATTCTATCACTTTAAAAATTGTTCCTCAACACTTGCCAAGAAGAAACTGATAATGAAAAACTGCTAGCATTTCAGATCTGTTTAAGTCAGCATTCCACATCCTTTGCATAAATTAAAATAAAGGTTTGAACAAAAGCATTTTCTCTAAGTCTAAAGCAGTGTTTTATGTTAAATACATAGAAATATTCCGTGCTGTGTGGCACAGCATCAGGTTAAAGATTTTAATGCTTTTATGTGAAGAATCATAGATTATATTCCATTTTATCCTAAAACATATAAAATCATTCCAGTCATTATTAAATTAAATTACATTTCCTGCAGATAAAATTCCTTGTCACTAGGTCTGATGAAGCTATTTAACTTTTTAAGAGGAAGCTGAAGCGTTGGTACAAACATTGAAATATATGCAGCTATTTCTAATTTCAAAGCTAAATATTTCAGAAGAAAATTTGCAGAATTAAACTTGGTGTACATTATTTTATTGACCATGTTACGGTCCTATTGACTTGCTTTCATTCAAATAAATCTTGTAATTTAATTCATTTATTACTAGTTGCTTGGTTATATCTTCATTTCTTTATATAAATTTTTTCAGTGGAAAAACCTAACTACAACTTCAAAAATTATACTATGTGAGATTATAATAAAAGCTACTGGTTTTAATTTACAAGAAAAAATTATGCCTTTCTCCTATTCTGTTTTATTTATTTTTAGAGTAGCAATCAGCTAAGAGTCAGCAAGTCATATCTTCAAAATAATTATCTGAAAGCTGTTGCCAAGAGCACAGTGCACAACAGAAAGGGGCACTGTGTGTTTCCAGCAGGATTTGCATCACTAAGAACGTCATCTATTTAAAGACCAGAAGTAGTTTAGCTTCCTCCTGTATCACGGTGGAGTAAATAACAACAATAATAAAGTTAGGGATTTGGTAACTGCTTCCCAGGCTTTTCAAGAACCCTGGAATCCAAAACATGACCATCTCTCTGTATATGGGAGTACAGAGTGACAGATAAATGGAAAGATCTAGTTGTATCAAATCTCCTCTAATATGTCTTAATAAGAGTATTCAATTCAATACCTCCAAAAAATTCCCTGACAGCGAAGGCAATTTGCAGAGGTGGAAATTCTGATGGCCATACCAATTATTTCCCCAAGTATGACCAGATTAAAGCACTGCAACACAACAGTCAGTTTAGCATTGTCATATTCTACATACAACAATAGGCGTTTGTTACTTCTGTAATGCTATATTAGAGCAGTATCAATTTACAGTTTATTTTAATATTTTTAAGGGAAGTGTAACAGGAGGTCTGATTTAGTAATAAAGCCCTCGTGCTCTCAGCTCAGAAACATTAAGCAGAAATTTGTCAAAACTAGATACTTCAGCATCTATTCATTTTCTGCTGTTTTGATTCTAATTAGCACTTTTAACATCTACACCTTTCTGAAGTGCTTTAAAAGGAACGAAGAGTCGTTCTAGGAAGCTTGGGAACCAAAGTATTTTTCCCCTGAAGCACAAACAAAAGCTACTATACAGAATCTTACAGCTCATGGCATACTTGGGCTGTAATGTGATAATGAAGCACCAGATAACTTTCAGTCCTATTTGAAAATGAAAAGCTTAGTCCAAACAGATAATTTTTTTAGTTGCTCTGTCAGTTCTACCTCCCTAAGTTCTCTAAGATTCTGCATGTTGTATCCAAACTTTCAGTGCTTCTAATAAATATACAAATATATAAACATGCATAAATATAAAATAACAAATTCTATGGTAAAATATAAATTATATATCACCCATCATATATACAATATATTGTATGATATTATTAAATATATTTAAAACTGGAAATAGACAATATGACATACTTTTCACATTCACTCATTTGAAAAGTGCATTTCGTACTGATGAACATCAGTGGCCTACTGGCTACTCCTATATAAAAGACAAACAAGAAGAGGATCTTTACTTTTTTGCAGATAAAATTCAAGCTATATCTTGATGTAGTCAAGTAATGCAACACACTTCCAACAGCAATTTTAACAAAGGAAAGTTTCTTGGTAATTATTTTCATAGCAGAGAACAAGTTTAAGTTTTGTCAAATGATCTATTAAAGAGCAAGCAGGAGGAACAGCTGGTACACTACAGAACCCCATACAAACTTTGCTACATGAAAATAAGCACCCAAAAGAATCTTCCAGTGATCTGCAGCTAATACTGCAACAAAATTAATCAGATAGTCTTGACTAGATGTGCAGGCAGTCAACAGAAATCCTTTTGACAAATAACTGTTTTATATAGTGGCTTATATTGCCTAATTTTTATCACTGACTGCCATTCACACACCACTTCTTTCCTAAGTAAGAGATGCACACACATGAAATCTAACTTAAAATGTTATTTTGAAAGAGAAAGAAATCAAACGGTATTAACTTATCTTAATACCATTCAAAACGCTGTCCACTTGAAATGCTTCAAAAATGACTGCTCCGGCTCTACAATCAGGTGGAAAAAGCAGAGTTTATATATCCAGGGTGATGATAAACACTTCAAACATAAATGCTTAATGACAAGAATTTTGACCACATAAGCCAGATTTAAAACTTGCAGCTACCTCAGCCATACCTGTTTAATTTTTCTCCCAACATATTCTCTGAGGATGTAAAAATGGAAACTTTTTTTTTTAAAATTACCTAATGAAGTACTATTTCTTAAAAATGTTCCATGACAATAGTAGAACATGGTTAGGTTAGGAAGGAAGATATTTTTCTAAATTAGTTTTGTATATAACAAGATAATCTACATTTAAACAAAACAGCCAGCTAAATCAGTAAATAGAAATTAATATATTTTTTTTAAAGTGTGAGTAGTGTAGTAACTTTAAATTAAATCCAAGAAGACTGATTTTATATTTCCATAGCAACTGTATTAATAGGATCCTCCATATGTACAATATATTACTTTTTGCAAGTGTCACATTGCTGGAAGGATTCACCTCCACAGAAGCGCTGGTGAAACACTGCTCCATATAAATTAACCTTCCCTCACATCTGCAGCCGAATACCCTGAGGAAATAAAAGCTCCCGCTGCCTGCTGACAAGGACAGGCATCAAAAGGCCGCACAAGCAGCCCTTCCTGACAGCGCCACAATTAGAGAGAAGCAGGTTGTAAAGGTCAGATACACAGATATCTTGCATCTGTCTTTCCCAAAGTATTAATAGCAATTAACCACTCACGTGCAATTACTCTTATTACTGAACAATTGTGTGGTCTCTCTGAAAGCTATCACACCAGAATACCTTTACTTTCATCATTAAGGAAGAAGGCTTCTGTCAGGTAGGCAAGGTCAGCAAGCCACGACTGCTAAATTATGTCAACAGTACGTGAGCATTTTCAGCATCAGACAGTTTGCAAGGCAAGGCTTCAACGCAGACAGCAGTTTTTTCAAGTTCAATTCTAATGTAATATCATTATAGCCTTGGCTGTTTAAAAAAAAAAATTACACACACTCTCTGGAAGACTCCCAATAATAATTTGATGGAGATCCATCAATATATGAATTTTAACATTTCTAAGACCTTCACTCATATATCCAAAGTAGAACCAAATCCATAACGTTGTGTGAGATTTTATAGCATCTGTAGGAAGGAAACCCATACACTCTATCACAGGCATGTCCAGCTCAGGGTCTAAACTGTGATTCAGCTGGCAAACAAATCCCACTGAAATAAAAGTATTTTTCTTCAACAAGCACAGGATAATTAGATTCTCTTTGGATAGTGGTGCATTTCCTTCCATCTGCTGCACAAACAAAATTGAAATCACGCGAGTTTTGATTGTACAGGGAATGAGGTATGCATGCCAGCTCCACCACCCCCCAAAACACTTCATGCAAATATTTATTCTAATTTTAATTTAAAACATTTCAAACACAATTCATCTCATCTAAAGTAAATTACTGAAATTACTGTTTCCTCACCATTCTAAATCAAAACATAAAGTCTAACAAATACTTTCCATGTTGCCCCACTAGCCAGCTCCAGTTGTACCATACATGCAGCTGTACTCCAGTTATCCAAATTAGAGGGTGAAAAACATATAGTCAACACTTTTGCCTTTACATACATGGATAAAACAAACATATCAAATTATAATTTGCTTTTTCTAGATTAGGAGCAGAGTTTAATTTTTATGTTATTATAGCATATACTGTTTACGATGGAAGAAAACCCTGTACTGCGAGGACATGAAATGACACGAACAATGTATTTCTATTTACCCATTCTGAACAACAGTTCAATGAAAACCCCATCAGCAGAGGGATACTCTACACCAAGATCTGCAGAGCAGCATCAAATTGCCAGCTCTTCCTCCCAGGCTTCCTCCCCAGCGTGAGTCAGCAGTGTGTGCAGAACGATTTCTCATTTCTCCGCTGCGACACCAGGACCTCGCCACCTCCCCAGACCCTCGCCACCTCCCCAGACCCCAGGAGTGGCCTGTCCAGCACAGAGATTTCTCTCCCTTTCTCAAGGTAAGCTCGAACCAGCGTGTTTTGCTCTACAAACCCCAGTGGAGGGGACTGGCTATAATGTTGGTTACATGAGGCAGGATTCTTTGCTTCTGGCAACACCACCCCGGAGTTGCTCACCGTGGCCCTATTTTCAGGAGTTCACCCCTCCCTTCCCCTCTCACAACCCCTACAACACACTGCACTGCAAACACCTCTGTGGATCTTACCTGTCTGTGTGAATGGACACGCACGTTTCTTTAGTGCTGTGCATGAGTAATTTTCTGCTTCTCCACCCTGTCCATATACAAGTGAAAATTTATTGGGGTAATGGGAACAACAAAAGGGAGCGGGCAGGCAGAACGCCTATGTTATCTATCTCTAATTCTTTTGCCATTGTAGTATTAGAGAAAGTCTTGAGCCATTCTATATTCATATAGAATATTCACCTATTCATTCAGTCCTTTTTATTACTGCATCCACTTTTACACGCAAGGACCATTCTAGCAAAAAGCGGTCAGGTTTTTGCTGTTTTCTCTACTGTCTGAAAAAGAACCGGAGAAAACCAGTACATGTTCTTCTATTGCAAATAAAGCTCTGTTACCAAGAAGCAAATCTAGTTTTCCAATCAAATGCAAATACTGATTCTCTACTGAGATTCTTATACATACAGCAGATTAACATACACTGTCCTATATTTCCAACTTTTCTAGTACTACGTCAGAAACATTTTCCTCCCGATTCTGAGAGCTGTCAGTCATTTATATTAAAGAGCAAATCCTTACATACATAAAATGCTGATATGAATATACAGATTATAATATATATGTAAAACAAGCAGGCACAGTATAGCTTTAAAAGTTTTAGTAGTGGATATTACAATATATATAATTTTAATCATATAGTAAAACAGCAGAGAGAAAGATAAATCAGTAACTTCACAAATTATTTATCTCTGTATTTAAAACCATGTCTATGCTGTGGTCACTTGTACTACTCTAAACCACAGGTCTCCTCAAACAGAGTAAAGCCACTGAATTATTCTGAAGGGCTGATTTTTCATTAAAAATGTCAAGTTAAGAGAAATTAGATCTCCTAATCCATCTTCAACTCAAACGGAAATAAAAATGTCAACAAATCAACCTTTTAATGCCATTCAAGGACACCAAACATGACAATAGTATTAATAAACCAGCTAGGCTGATGGCCAAATACAGCAGCTGAGAGACCAAAATAAGTCAAAAGATTCAATTGCTTTTTCTGTTAATCAGCTTTCAATACTGTAATGCTATCTAAATCAACATAATACTATGCAAATCAGCAAAGAGAGAACACCTGTAAAATCACAGGTTAAAAAACGCCGAGAGACTGCTGGTGACCTCCGGACAGTGCTGCAGTTCATTCCCCTGCCATACTGTGAAGAGAAATTACAGGAGCTTAAAGGCTTTAGGATCTTCATGGGCCTCTGTAGAATGAAGCTACTATCGTGGCATCTCAGAGGCAGATTTGTGTTTCACACACAGAAAGGAGTTCAAGGCTCTGGAATACTCCGAGAGGACAATTTTCACTGCTTACTGTCTCTGAACAGAAAAGACATGCTTCTCTTTCCTCCCCTTTTCTGGAGGTGGCTCTGGTTGATCTCACACTGCACTGCCCTGAAGAGCACCACTGTATTAAGCTTCAAGTCTGGCCAGATCAGAGGATGAGAACTTTTTCTGGGGCAGCGGCTGGGTTTTTGTTTCTTTGGTACAGTTTGCAGAGCCTGTTTACTTTATACCTCCCCACTCCTCAAAGAGGCAAGATTCTTCACTTCTGGTGAATAAAAGTCAGGTATTTAGTAGGAAATTTATATGCAACCATAAAACATTTGAAAAGAAACACATTTAGGAGAAGCTAAATTAAAAATTGTCGTTTACTATGTTTCTTTGGATGTTAGGATGTAGCCTTTTCCTGAGCACAACACAGATACACACAATTCAGAATTAAGCATTTTATGACATAGATATTGATAATTATTATTACTGCTGCTCATGGCTATATAAAATCTACTGTATGGCAGAAAACTAATCACTGCCTGGTCCTAGCTAACACTACATTAGATCCCATACCTTAAAAAGTGTTAAAATGCTGCTGCTAATCTACCTTTGAATAGATACACCTATATCATTTATAGATATCAGTCTTTTCCTTTCCGAGTACGAAAACAGTATTAGGAAAATGACGAAGAGATTGAACAGATCCTTTTGTGTGAAAACCCTAATAAAATATGAAATGTGAGAAAATGCAGAAAACATTTTTTTTTCTGTTCTGAACAGTGTTTAACTGCATATCTAGAAACAAACGATACTGCTTCACCTCTAAAACAGTATTATTTTATGGTGTAGGAAGTACAGCATCCAACTGAGTGCAGCCTACTTACGTTATTATAGATTTGTGCAGCTTTTCTACCCAATGATTTTGCAACACTGAGCAACTAAATATTGCAATATATGAGCAACTAAAATGTTGAACCATAAACATAAGTTTTCTCAATCTGGGATCCAGGTAAGTCTGCCAAGTCATTTTGAGTCATCAGTTTAAAATCTTCTGCAGTGATTATGCTTTATAATCTGCAAACAAACAGGGATCAATTGAGTTCAGCAGAAGTCTGAATCTATTAGCTGTAGGAATTCAGCAGGAAATAAATCACAGGTATCAAAATATCTTTTGCTTCTGCTACCAATCTGCTTTGATGTTATGCTGCATGTAATCACTTTCATATTGGTACTCTACAAGGCAGAGACACCAAAACTAGAAGACATGTGGAAAACTATTATAATAAGTCCGTTTTGCCCATATTTTGTACAATATATGTATTTGCAATTTTAAAACATATTGAATCCTTTACTCTCAAAGCTCCCATCTGGTTTCTTTTAACTTTGGAAATCCTTTAGTGCTCCCAAAATTCTTGAAACCAGATCAACTATCAGGGCCCAAAGTACTGATATTTCATTTTTGTAATCCAAAAATTAAAAATATCATGATTTATCTCTCCATCATCTCCACGCAATTTCTGACAAAGTGCAATGAATTGCCTTACTACTTTTTACTATTTTTAGAAACTTCTACAGCTGTTAATGAAACTGCTGGAATTGAAACAACTTCATTTTTGAATACTCAGCATCAAATTATTTATCTTACTTGTTTAAAAAATAAACAAAATGCACCGAAAACTCCACTGATCTCTCCCTCTGCAGGTTTTGTTGTCTCCTTCTGAGTCCCTCAAACATTTCACATTTCCTACTAACTGTCAGAAACTCCTTTTTTCTAAGGTGTGAATAGGTTTGTCCTGGTGGCAAAATCCTTTTTTTTTTTTTGTCAATATCATTCATACACAAAAAATGCAAGTACAGGGTTTTACTTGCCATAATACCAAGAGTAATGACAAATTTAAGGTAATAACACATTTAATGTTTACTCTATTTTGAGAATGCCAGGCTTGCAGTTTTCTCCACTTGACAGGTCTGCCTGTACTTTCATGAAATGTGGAAGTAAACAATGTGCTCTTGCTGCACATCTCAAATGTTTTACAAAATACACATTAACAACTACACCTGTTCCTTTTTATGAAGGTATAATTCCATAAAATGAGTGACTCATTTTTTAGCCTTTTAGCATTTCTATACTTATATCTAGTCTTTGAAATGCCCCAAATTTTCTTGTGCCGATATGGTTAAACAAGTATTCTTACTCATCTTGTGAAATGCATTTAGCCATAGGCATGCCTAAAATATAAAGTTACAACCAACTCTCAGGGTTAAAGAATAGTTAATTCATTCGTTATGGCTTTATGGTCAGAAGCTACACGTGGTAAAATTAAGAACAGGAAAGGGACTTAAATGTCCATTAATGGGAAAAAATGACTCAAGACTGAAAGGAAAGTTACTTATGGAAGTAAAGGTAAATAATGTGACATTTCCAGCATATAAACAAAAAGTGAACAATAAAGATGACTGCAGACTTCTAAAGAATGAGCTAAGTATTTTACTGAAAGACAGAGACATCCCTAAACAAAAATAATCTGTTTTCCTCAGTGCTTACAAAGCAAGTGAGGCAGATGTCAGAAACCAAGATTAATTTACCAAGGAGGAAGAAGAAATGCTGAAGGAAACCAGACTCACACTAAGAAGGAGTTGAAGAAACTAAGACTGTGCAAAGACTGCCAAAAACCCCAGGAGCAGATGGGATGCAGCCTGCATTTCTAAAAGAAGGAGCAAATGAGATGGAAGAACCATTAGCAGATAAATTTAGACAGCGTGTGAGAACAGGGGAGTTGCTGATGGACTGAAGAGAGGCAAATGTGGCACCCATACCATACCCATCATTATAAGATGATAAGCAGCAATGATACTGGGACTGTGACAGTTTCCTATTGCATGCTACTGGGCCAGCGTTAACTGCCACCATGGCAACGCGATGCCATGGGAGCAGCTGGGGAGCAGAAGGGTCTGTTTAAGGGTAATTAAGACATGCTTGTTAGGAAGGGGCAAGGGTGATTCCCCAGCAGGCTTTATCTGCTCTTCAGGAAAAGCAGCTTGTGGTCTTTTAAAGTTTTGCCACTGCGGATAACTAATTAGCAGATGGATGCTCAACAGAGGAGTCCAGATTCTGACACTGGTGACAACTGGTGGCAGCTGGGCCCAGGAACAGGCAGCGTTTGTAGAAATGGTAACAGAGAGATGCAGATAGACAGACCCAGGCAAGAAAATGCTGTAAGAAGTGTTAAGCTTTTTACAAAGGGACGTAGGATGTCCATTTTAAATAGATGCTTCACTCTGTGACATCTTTTCTCCTCCTTTATAAAGATTTCCTTGATTCACTTCCTCTGTTTTCATCTCAAGTGTTGTTTCTTTCTCTCCCAGCTCACAGCTTTACTGGGTCATTCTCAATTTCTTTCCTTATTCCTCTTCTTGTCAGGTATATTCTAATAAAATGGCACTGCGTGTAGGTTTTTCTGTCAGTTGTTTCCATATACTAGAGAAGAAAGAAGGGAATCTAGGTAGTCTTGAGGAAAAAAAAACAAAAACACAACAGCAACAGGTGAGACAGTGCATTGTTAAAAATCTAAATGTTTATGTTAATCTACATGCAAAAGGCAATTTAGGAAATGAATATAATCAGAATTTCCACACACTCTAATTGCAAACTTTGAAGACCACACTCCACATCCCCTACTCAATCCAACAAAAGGCATTAATTCACAGCCTAAACCAGCTGTTCATACACTGGGAAAACATCTCTGAGAGCAGGGGACACGGGTGGAAATTCCAGCCAACCTCTGACTTCCCCACTTCACACACATATACGTGTACACACATAAAACCTCTTCTTTTTGGCAACTAAAAGTTGCACAACACTTACACTCGGTAATAGAGAGGAAGACCTGTGAAATGCAAGACAAACAGCTTAAATAACCAAGTGTCTCAAACTAATAAAGATTCAGAAAAGACCCAATTCTAGAAAGAAAACAAACCAAAACCCTCAAAAGCCTCAAATTTAAGGCACAAACATCTATCAAAATGACCCAGATAAGAAAGCTCATCATGACAGGCCACTTTCTGGCCACCCGAAGTTTACCCCTGTCTAGGAAAAACTCCACTTACGATCAATGCATAGCACCAGAAAAGGCCTCAGCAGGCCATCAGAAAAAGCCCGAAACGACATCCAGAGATTGCAGCACTTTAACCTAGAATAAAATTAAGTTTAACTGCACTACTAGAGTTTTGGAGAAAACATAATTTATCACGCCGCGTTACTGCATAGTAAATAAAATAATGTATGCTATTCATTTCCACAGACTGATCCCAAATATCAAAGTTCAAGCTGGTTTGTTCAAGTGTAGTCAATCAGATAACTTCTGTTTTCTCAACCACTGCACAAATAACACTATGGCACATTCCTGCATATGCATATGTAAAGTTACATGCATCTTTTACAAATATCTTTG
This sequence comes from Ardeotis arabs, assembly GCA_011801015.1. Taxonomy (NCBI): domain Eukaryota; kingdom Metazoa; phylum Chordata; class Aves; order Otidiformes; family Otididae; genus Ardeotis; species Ardeotis arabs. The sequence continues at coordinate 87,288 of JAAGAY010147022.1, read as the reverse complement.
AAATCTACTTTCTGAGAAGTGCTCCAGTAAAGTCTGATCACTTGAATCTTCACAGAAAAAAACCAAAACACAAAAACCAGCACAAGTGCAGCCAAAACTAGTCACTAAATATAGCACATCTATATAAAATATTTATAATTTTTACCTAGTTATGTTATTCATCAAGGTAATTTATGTAACAAAACCCTAAGACATCTCCATTCATTTCTCATATAGTTGGTCATTTCTTCAAGTAATTGGAAATCGAAATTTACACATAAAGTATAAATATATCCCAGTGAAAAGGAAAGAGTAAACATTGGGGTTGTCCTGCTACTACTGAAACTTTCATTGCTGCCAGAAGCCAAGGAAATAAAATAATTTGAAAGATCTACAACCGGCTTTGTAGGAATGGCTCAGTTAGGATGCAGCTAAGGATGCCTAAAGCAGACCTGTTCCTTTGCAGTTGTGTTCCTATTCTCTCCTATTCCTCTTCAGCAGCTCTTTTCACTGAAGTCTCCACTCCAAGAACAGTAAATTAAATTGTTCTCCTTGGAGCATCTGAACACATACCTACCCAAATTCGACATCAGAAGAATGTAGCCAGACAAATGGCAAGTACTCCTAATTTCTCTCAGGAAGCCTTCTACAGAACACTGGCACAGTTACTAGAACCAGGACAGGAAAGGTACATACATCCCTGGAAGTCAGTAAGGAGGGAGCAGGAATGAAAGAATGACAGTTACTGGCTGATTGAAAAGACCCCAAAATCTGATATTCACTAGCCTGGTTTGGTGGAAAACTATTTTTTTTTTAAATAAGGAAAGAGAACTTTAAAAAATAAATAAAAATAACTCATGTTTAACTGCTCTCAGCATCTGCTTGGAATAACTAACAAAGAGAAGCAGCTTTGACAGAAACAAATATATTTTAAATCTGTTTTCAAATTGATGTAACCTGGAATACAGTTATCAATACATTGCCCTCATTTTTAGATACTGTCTCACAGACGTTCAGTCTAACTACAGTCCCACCGCAGTGGTATGCAGAGGCAGTTGATCGAGTTGGTTACCAGAGCAGTACAGCCATGTGAGTGCTTTACACAACTAGCTCTCGGTGAAGGGGAGAAGAGGAAGGGAAGAGACAAAGAAAAGTTAACTATGTCCCAACCATAGGAAAAGATCATTTACAGCTCACACTTTCTTCAAAGTTATTCAAACCTAAGACACAACTCTATTTTAAGTTATGGTGCTTATGGCACAATATTTAAAAATCACACTGAAAAACCAGAGATTCCACTGTGTGATTTCTTATTGACATGCTTTTGGTTCACCAGCACTCCTCTCTGCTTATCTAGGTCCTGTTCTTCTCAACAGCTTTTGATCTCAGTCTCCTTCATGTTGCCAGACTCACATTTTAATTCCTTCTCCCATCCTAGTCCTCCACCTTTCTCTTCCCCTTGATTTAGCATTCAGATCCTCTGAATGTATTTTCCTTCCATGCTTCTAGAAAACAGGTCAAAGAAAAGACACTCTGCTCTCAGTTTCAGAGCCAGGGCTCACACTCCAGTCCACACCAGCTCTGAGCAAAATTTACAGCTTTCTAATAGAAGAGCTGCTTTGGGAACCAGCATTGGATTTGCTTTGCAGTAGAAGCGATTACAGCTTTCCACATTTCTTCTTCAAAGCAAGCAATATTCAGCATTCAACCACCCCAGGTTATCAGAAACTTTGCAAAACTCTGGTGTGCAAAACATAATTGTTTTTACCCAGTGTTTTGTTAACCTTTAAACAAATGCTTCAGCCTCAAAGACGACTGTTTGTCTAATAGCAGGGTTCCTAATGAACACCTTGATCAACGAATTGAAAGCATATGCGAGCTGAAACGATACTGCAGAGAGATCAAGGGATATGTTAAAGCAGAGTGATATTCTGCGTCTCATCTCAACATCACACAAGTATCAAAGTCAACAACGACATAGAAGGTGACGGATGTCTTTAGACACTGCCATTCTCCCAGGGTGTGAGTTTTTTGTTTTTCTCTTACAGTTCTGACCCATTTAAGCTAGCGTTGTCTCTCCTCTACATAGATTATCTATTTATTCCAGCTACCGAAACCAAATCTGTGCTTGGGAGGGGAAGATCGACTTTTTTCAAACTACAAAATTTCAATCACATTTCATCTGAAAGGAAGTCATAAATTTTCTTACCAGAGTTTAAGAATAGATGTCTCATCACCAACAAACTACTAGTTTGCAACAAACTACAAAGCTCACCCAAGATGAATATTTTTTAACAAAGTCAGTTCAGTATTTGACTGATTCTTACTACAGGTGCAGTCTGAGACCTTGCACAGCAGTTCATCCTTGTGGCTGAAGTGCAGGTTGAAGGGATAACACATTGAAATAGAGTGTCCCCTTCCATTTAAGCCAAAAGAAAGAAATCAGAAAACACCCTGAAAAACAAATGTACAGACCAGATTTTTGAGCCTTTATATGCAGGCAACTTATTAAAGGTATATGCACAGATTTGCATGTTCACTGATGCATGGAACTGATTCTGGAAAGCCAAATTCATAGAAAAGGCTTTTAAATAGCTATTCTGAGTAACCAAGATCACTTATTAGTAAGGTATTGTGCTGTGTTCACTGACATTCACAGATAATAAAAAAACACGGTTCTGTTCTTGAAAAAGCATTAAATCTATCAGTTTATGATAAAAGCTTTCAGTTAAAAAATGTAAAAATATTTTCTGGGATCACCAAATGCCAGATGGCAACAGAGAAGCTTTCTACTCCATCCAGAGGCTGAATTAATCTCCTTAGTACAAACAGATTTGCAGTTACCATAGACTGTAACAGAAAAATAATCTCACTGCACAGTTGAAAGTTTTGTACAAGGTAATTCAATGTCGGGAGCTACAGAAGCTCTCCTCTAATTTTCAGACACTTCCATAAACCATGAGGAAACAAATTCCTATTTTACCACAGCATTTTAACCTTAAGCAGCGGTAGGGACACAGCCAGCACTTAGTTTCCAAATGAGGGACTCTTGAAAGATTTCCCCAAAGCACTACAAATTCTCTGAGATTTTGTAATTAAAAATAGAGAAAGCTTAATGAGGAAACATCTGAAATGTATGGAAAATACTGCTTAAAATTAATGCATAAGCAATTTAAAGATCTCATTTGCCCCAGTGTCTCCTCCTCCTCTAGTAAATGTAAATACTGGTTTGATAACAAACGCTGATTCCTTGTATATATAAAGCATTTTGGCAACATAAGCAGCAGATGGCTAGGTAGCGACCAATAACATTCAGATAAACTAACAAAATCTGGTGAATCCTTCAGATAATTAAGCTATACAAAGACACTTTAGCATGACAGCTTCTATGTGTAAATTTCTGCACATTAATATCACAGTAAAATTTCCTTAGTACATAGACATTCGCATATCTTTTACTGAATGTATAATACAAAACGCCACTCATGCTAACGTAAATATACAACTATTCTCAGTTTTGACTTGGTTCCAAGGTGTTAAACCATACAACCACCCACTCATTTCTATACCAATACTACATAACCAATTTCTGGGAAGATACAGTCAGAAGTTAACACTTGATAAACTATTTGTGTTTATTACTTCTTTGACTTCCTCTTCTTGCCTGCAAAAAATAATACATTTGCAAAGAAAAGGCACTGCATCTGTGAAGAAACACCGTATGGATACAGCACTGAGCAAACCAGAATCAGCTGTGTGAGGGGCTGACACTGGCCAACTGCAAGGCACCACGCAGCCACTCACTCACTCCCCTTGCAGCAGGACAGGAAGAGAATTGGAAGAGAAAAGTGAAAACACTAGCGGGTCGAGATAAAGATAGTTTAATAAGCAAAGGAAAGAGGAAGGAAAAAAACCAAAGCAAGTGATGTAGAGCGGGGATAAGCACTTGACACTGTGCAAGTACTGCTCAGCAATAGCCAAAACACTGGTGTGTTACCAACCTTGTTTTAGTCACAAAGCCAAAACACACGGGAAACTGGCACCTTAAAATATTATCAGTTTCACCAGTTTTCAGAACATCACAGATGGTGTATGGTTTAATTTTGTAAAACTTTATTCATGGCTTCAAATGATAAAGCTATCTTTCTTTATGTTATCTCTCTCTGCAATGCCAGATTTTGCAACACACTGCAACAAAAAAAAGATAGATATATATACTGGAAGATGCTCATACTTTGTGCTATGAGGATGTAAAGTTACACAGTATTAATTTCTTAATCAGAACAAACAGCCATCCTGCACATATGGGTTCCAACTGCTAGACGGTATTTACAATTCAACAAGGAAAACTAGACATTTTGTAGCCACTGCAAAACTATTAGCAATGGCTACTGTACAGCTTAATCACACACAGAGACAAAAACCGTAATCCCTGTCCCCTATTCCTCCAACTGATTATACCAACACCAAGTGCCAATACAGGAGAAAAACAATCAGGATCTAACCTCACAAGCGCTAAGCTTACTCTTGGAAATGAATCATTTCCTAGAGCAGATTTCAAGAAGGTGAGCTGTTCTGAGAGTATTAATGCCACCATTTACTATTTCTTCCCTTTTATATTTATTTCCTTGAATGATTCTGACCACGACTGCCCAGTTACATGTCACTGAATGAACTGATATCTGAAAGCCTAGCTGAATTTACAGTATACAAATATTCAGGAATCAAAGAAGCCAAATAGACCTGAGTAACACCTTCTGATGCGTGAATATTGTTTATTCCAATGATGTAAGCAGCAATTACAGTTGCTTACAAGCAACTATTGTGAAAAGTGTTAGGCTTAGTCAGATTTCACAGTTGTACAAGCCCTCAATTCAGAGGAATTATTTTAGTTTTAATGGTTTGTAATATGTGAATAGTAAAGTATAACACAAACAAAAATGAAATGAGATTTGGGTACCAAACATACACTTTCATGATTCTTTCACTGTCAGGACAACTTTTTCTTTTGAAGTATTTCTAATAAGTAATACTATTACAATTCTGTTTAGTTTTATTCAACCAAAGAGGCAGCATTCCCAGGTACCAGCTAGAGAATTATTATTAACAAAGCCCATAAGGTAAAATAAAACATACCGGAATAGTATCAGGTATACCAACTATTTGTCATAACACTACGCAGAGGTTTACTCCAATCTTTACCCAGAGATACACATTCTTACTCTAAACAACACTGCCAGCCTGCAAAATCTCCAACATGAAATACATTACTGATGGACCAATGGAGAAAACAGCACTTTGGGCCATGCTCCCTCCTCTTTCTGCTCCTGCCCAGCAAGAGATAACTAGAGAAATACTGGGGCAACCAAATGACCACTCTCATCTTGTCCGTGTATTCTTATATAAACATTAATTTTATCCTTTTAAAAAATTAAATGGAAAAGTCTGAAAAATTCTGAATCTTTTTCCTTGATGACTGCCCATTCACGACATACCAGTCTTTAGATATGTTCTAATGTGAAAGCCATCTCTGCTCATCAATGATGAGTAAAAATCTGTTTGTTTGGTTTTTTTTTATTTTAGCCCAGAAATCTGCCTGCTGCCTTTCTCATGGGCACTTATTAGTTTCACTGATTTGCTTCACACTTTGACCTCATTTTGGGCACATTTATCTTGCCATCAGGCAGCTTTCTACATCATATAGAGTTCACCTATTGGTAAAACACCAACCAGCAAATCAATACAAACTCAATCTGTCCTTTCTCTAATAACAATGAAGAGTGAATTATGGAAAGGGAAAGAAAAAAAAAAATATATCAGAAGCTCTAACACTACTGCTGTAGTTCATAATATTGAAAGATACACCTCAAGTCCTAATTAGGCTTATTCTTATTAATATAGGTCTTTCCATTTTATTCTTTTTTCTTGGGACTATCTTTGGTATTAATTATGTTACTATGTTACCTAGGCACACTTTTTCAAAGGCAATATTTACCTGCTAATACATCCTTATTGACACAGTCATATCCCTTTTTAAATAAAATTGATTTCAATGTATTACTGCTTTGAGTTAACAGGTTAATTGAAACTCTATTAGCATACACATACAAAGCATAAATTACTTTTCATTATTAAGTAACTACATGAATCACAACAGAATACATAATGTAGCTCAAAACTGTTTTCCAAAGAAGAACAGCTACTAATTTGCAATATGCTTTTCTGCCATGCCGATAATTAGTTTCAGAGATTTCGGTGTTGTAATTTTAAGCAAGTTAAATGCAATGATAAATGCAGACCAACAGTCTGTTTGTCTAGAACAACAGTGACAGAGTAAGCACTTTTCTAAGTTCAGTATTATTTTTTTATAAATTAATAAATGAATTATTGAAAATTATAACATATTTCATTAATATCTATTCATCCAAGCCATACAGCAGTACTGAATGTATATACTAGGCAACAATGCTCACTATTTTCAGCCAATTTTAATTTCACACCTTCAATTACGGTATGATTGTTGCCTTTGTTTAAACATACACATTTATCAAAATGTTTATGACTCACTAGTTCTTATATTTGAATCACTAAACCACATTTTTAAAAGAGAGAGAGCACTGTAACAATGGCAAGGAAGGGGCAGTATATATCTGCATTCTTTTACACATAGTGAATATTACAGCTCCCCAAGATTTAAGTACAGAGAGAAGAAAAACATTACTCTCACCTAGATAGTTTATCTAATACAACCTCAAAGTTCCAACATTTTTGTACTATGTGTTTATAAATATTACAATAGATAACAGCACTGAAAATCATCCCCAGACGCTGTGAGGTTTCTACATAAAGAGAAAACCACTGGAAGTTACTTCCAGAGAATCCTTTAGTCACTTACGTAAAGTCTGTGAACCACGACTAAACCACACTGCTACTCACCACAAGCGAGAGGGGCCTCTTCCACGAGACAACACCAATCAATCCTGACAGCAGCACCTGTAACAAAGACAGCAGAGTCACCAAAGGGACAGGAGGTTTATGCCACAGTCATTTAAAAAATAGTAGTAAGTATCATTATGAAGTTTAATACAGGGTTAAGATGTGTATTTCCAGAGTGCTGGAAACCAACTGCTAAAAAGAAAATGTTTTCATTTTATTCTCAATAAAAAAAACTGAAGTACTACTAAGCTGGTTTTAAAATAAATTTCAATCCAGCTCTCAGATCCAGTTAGTTCTGCTCAGATCACAACAGGTCTTCAAACATCTTCTCTCCCAGTCCCAAATGTAATCAGCACTAACGGAGAACAAATGTTTGGGGTAAATTATCTTGAGGTCTCTTAGTGTCATTGAAAACTAGCTCACAAAAAGGGGAGCAAAGATAGGATAATCACAAAATCAGCCAGGGTATCCAGCTAAATTAGCAAAAGAGTTTTTCCGGGGTAGGTTTTCCACCCACCCACCCAATCAACCACACTACTTGATCTTATGTTTGAAAAAGCCCACATGCTTTCATTTAAAACCTGTATTTAGCATACAGATACATTACCCCCTCCACTACCAGCCAAAACCAAGCTGGCTTCAGACCTAGATAGACCTAAGCTGGTCTTAGACACTTTAAAATATCATGCAAGCTACAGTTGAGACACCATCAGTTTTACATGCAGTTAAAAATAGAAGAAAATAGAGACAGAAATTGGAGCAATGAGGTGAGGGATATTGGCCCTGGGGTGGGAAAAAAGGCAGAGAGGAACCTTTTCATTAGAATACTTAATTAAAAAAAAAGTAAACTAGAATATAAAGAAAATGCAGATAAAAGAATGCATAGTGTATTTATTTAATGAGTCTGCAGTGTCATTTTTTCACCTTGGCTTGTGTAAAGCATTCGTCTAACAGTAACTCATATACTTAGCTAGCCTGATATAATCATTATTAAATCCTCCTGCAATTGCTTAGAACAAGCTCTAAGATTGTTATTGCTCTCTACAGACCCTTGATATTCAAAAGGAAGAAAGCCCAGAGGCTAATGAATATTCTTTTCCATGAAATTATATTCAAGGTTGGTTGGAATTCAAATGCCATAAAGTCACCATTCCCACTGCGCCATGCTTTACCAGCAATCTTTTAAGTATAACATTAGTCGAGCATAAGAATTAAAAATGCATCTATATCTAGGCACTATAGAAGCAATGTACACCGTACTGGGAACCCGGCTGGAAAGAGTCTGTCTACTGATGCTTGGTGTGAACATGGGATAAAGAGCTGTTGGTTATCTGGAGAAGCTGGGTTAGGGAGCACCCAGTCTAAGCTTTCACAACGTCTGTGGGCATTCATACTGTGAAGATGTTTCACACATACTTCACAACTGCTGCAGTTGTGGAAAACATTATTCAGGAAGATAGCATATTGGAAAATGCACCTTTTGATATTTTCTTCAGCAGCTATGCCATTAAAAAAAAACCCCTTAAATGCAGTTTCATAGTAAAACTTCAATGTTAATTCTTAAGCCAAGTACAAATTCAACAGATGAGAAGGCATAAACACATAGAACCAAAATCATGATACGAATACCAAAGACTATGCAGATAATTCCTACATGTAAATGTGCACAGTTTGTATTCTACAGCATTTCCCTACAGCATAAAAGCAACATACCAGCTCCATCCTTCTGTATGTCAGCCAAGCCAGGGAAAAGCTTAGAATTCCATTTTTGCAGTTAATTAAATTTGCTCACACAGCTACATTAGCTCATTATTGCTGTATGATAACTGTCTCTGTAATGTGAAACTGCACTCAAGAAGGTAAAACAACAGGGTTGGCTAGTTTAACTGCAGGCTAGACAGCAACATGCTCTCAATTAAATAAATGGGATGGCTGAAATTGTAAGGTTATTAAAGAAAACCCTTTAGAAAAAATAAGAAATTACCTTCCAAAACAGAGCATATACTAATACATAAAATACTCATACATAAGTCAGTATTTCTCAAGTCACCAAGCCATATATTCAGAGTCAAAATATTCCAGTGTGCTACCTACAAGTAGCAAATCCTTATCTTCATCTACTGTGCCACCTCCCTTTGGCAGGTTAAACCTCTTCCCCTCCTGTGGCATTGTACATGCCTGAAGGCGCAAGAAAGGAGCTGATCCTTTTTGTTCGGCTGAACTACAATTGTGTTTGACCTTTACAGGGGTCTTGCAAGATGAAAGAGGCACGTGTTTTTGTTTGGGAAAGGAGAGCTTCCCGGCTCACCACACAAAAAGTCAAACACAGTTGGGCCAGTGGACAAACTCCCAATATGCACTGGTGACAGACACTAACAATGTGTTCCTTCCACCCATGCCTTTAATATTGCCATTGTAAGAGTTCACCTCAACAACACTGCAACGTAACTTTACAAACCTCACTAGCCCCCAGTATCACTGTACATAAAACAAAAGCCTGGTTTCACAAGGTTAAGGGCCAGGAAATACAGGCATAAAATGACTTATTTTTACAACAGTAATTTAAACACTGTCATTTCCTAAATACCTATAGCTCAACATTACAATCTATAGGTATTCTAATGTTTTTCAAAAATCAATACATCATCTGTATGCTGCGCATAGGTCTTTTCTTTCTTAAATAACAAGAGTTATTGGAGTTTGATTTTAACAACTTGCCTACTTAACTTTGGCAGCACGGTTTGATTCCAGAGCCTACGTAGCACATTTATCTAGTATCTTGGACCTAACTTCTGCCTGCTGAATTGAAGTGAACCCCCTTATCGCATAATAACCAAAATAAATCAAAACTACTAAAAGTGTTCAAACAACATAGATTTGCCAGCTTCCTTAAGCAGAATTCCTCCAGATGTATATACCTGCTGACTATAACAACAGTGCTGATTCACAGAGCAAAAAATAAATCAATGTTGACTTCTGCAGCATTAGAAATGCAGCAACATTAGGTATGAACACCTTTCAGCGTGCGTACAAAAACTCTATTATCATTAACGCACGCTGTGCTCATGCATGAAAAAGATGCATGTACTTAACAGGCAGATCCTGAGGCAGGACAAAACCAGAAGATAAAATTACTTTCCAGTACAGGGACTGCAAACAAAGGATTTTTTTAAAAGCCATGGATGGTGTCTTTTCCAGTATTTTCAACCCTCCACACTCTGGTAAGTTTCCAGAAATTTAGATGGCTCTGATGTTGAATATGGGACAGATTAGACCATGCAATCTCTTGATGTATCTTGAACATCTGCTTTCCAAGCCTTCATCACCAAAGTGGTTATTGTACGTAACACGCTCCCTAGTATGCTTCCTTTAAACTTATTTCCTGAACTACATAAAATGTGTAGTTATAAATACTAATTTATTTATACTAAATTAGTATAAATACTAATTTAATTAAAACCACAATGAATATAGTGAAACACTATCAAGGTAAAGATATTTCTAGTAAAATTACCGATGTTTAAGTACGAATTTGCTTAATAACAACAAATTACCTCTTTTTTTTTTTCTCAGTACAACTTGGGATCTTGCAATGCTTTTCTAGTCTAATACAGAGCATACGAATTACAGGAAACCAAGTTTTATTGTCTATTCTTATTCCTACTTTCTTGTTCAGGCTGATGCATCATACGTCAAGTCATCTGTTCCTTTTCTCAAATTCAAGAGTTCCTCACTTTTTCAGCTTGTAAACACCAAACAAATTCTCCAGTCAATGGATTCAGTTTCCATTAAAATAAGCCTACAAGTTGTTCACACTAATTACACAAACTCCTCCTTCGCCCTCTTCTGTGATACTAAATAATGCAAATAGTGGCTATCCTTAATTCCTGTGTTATCTGAATAAACAGAATCCAGAGCATAACACATCCTACGGATCTGCATTGCCTTCCATTCAAAACATACGACAACATGCATATTACATGTTAATTCAAACACATGACAACTCAAATATATTGAAATAAACTGATTTTCAAAAAAAAAGGAGGAATATTACAACATATAATTTAGAGAACTTAATTGCCCTACTAAATGCATGGAGTATTCCTGCAGGGGGTGGGGAGGGAAGCCAATCCCAACTGTATAAATGAGCTCTAGTAATAACTGAGATTAAAAATAAAATGGAAACTCTTGTCTCATTAAATTACCTGTCACATATACGGTTAGGTATAATTGATACAGCAACGTCAATCTCTCTGAGTATAATAGATGCCCGCATACCACTAGCAAAAGGAAGTTACTCCAAATGCTGTAGAAAAGACAAGGTAGCAATAGACTAAAGTAAAGGCAAAACTACGTAAGTAGTGCTTAAATGAGTTTCCAAAGCCACAAGCATCCCGTTAAGGGACAGAGAAAATACCACAGCTGAGACGACTACTGAAACTCCATCTGTTCAGATGAGCAGAGAGGAGTCAAGGACTCCCAAAAACTCTCCTTTCTTTGGACTATGAACCATGGTAGTGGCTGAGCTTAGGTGCTCAGAGGACGCAACCCACCATGAAATGAACATATATACCTGTCCTGCAGGGGCAGGAAAGGCCAGTCCTCCTCTGCACAATGGAAATTCAAGGCTCATTCTCATGAAAGAAACAGTAGAGGACAACATATTCCTGAAGCTCTTAACTTGCGGCTTTTGAAGAAAACATCTCTCCTTCGGCAGTGAAGGCTGAAGTGAAAATCTGACACATATGGGTGCCCAGTGCATGGTTCTTTGGAGTCTCAGAGGGCGAATAACTTTGTGTATCCACCACGTTCAGCTTACCTCTAATTAAACACTAATCATGCAACCAAAACTAACACCACTCCTGCTGCTACCTGACTACGAATGACCAGATTTAGTTATATGGCACCACTTGCCATCTACTAAAATCAAAAGAAAGTGAGAGAAAACGCACAATTTTCATTACTCAGATCTTATAATTTTCACTTAGTTGTTAATCAAATACTCCACATTTGTCAAGCTGGTATGCAGAATGGTAAAGACAAAAGGTAATAAAACAGTGTCAAAGAAAGAAATACTTGTACAAATGAGAAAAATGTATACAGCTGTCAATCATCTTTAATTATTTCTTCATAACAGGAGTTGAGATGCAGTTAAGAAACTATAAATCACTCCTCTTCACAATTTCAGGACTTGCAGCTTTCTGGAACTCAGATTTCATTTTCTCCTTTTCTCCCAAGACATTAAGCAGATCAAGTGTCAGTACCGTAATTCTTCAGTGAGTCCAAGGATATGTTTACATTTTGATATTGTATTTAATCTGCTGTACTCAAAGCAGAATAAACAAAAGACATTGTATGTTGGTGTGAGTTTCTGTATCTATTTTCTAACGTTATTCTAACGCATACTAGGATTGTTCTATTTTCTGTTTATTTGCTCTGGAAAACAAGAAGCCTTGCTTAGGAGGTCATCAGGTTAAAATAAAGTTTTGACAGGGATGTCTTATGCAAAATAAAGATCTATACTTTAAACTCTCATTTTGTTGTTGTCATTCTCCAGACACTTCCAATTTGAATGTATCTGTTTAAAGAATATGCCTAGGAGGAGAGGTTGAAGCAAGTTGGTTTTATGGGAGAGAAGACTGAGATGGAACATGACAGCAGTTTAAAAAAAACCCAAGATTGTTACAAAGAGACTGACTAATTGTTCTTCAAGTACACTAAGAGCTGAATGAGAAATCATTTACAGTTATGCTAATGGAGCTTCTTGGACACTAAGAAAAACTTCCTAATGCTCAAGACATTTCAAGAAGGGGGAGGTTACAGAATCCCCACGGGAATTAACTAAAAGGGGACTAGAATAATCTACCAAACATACTACTCTCCATTCCAATTCCAATTCCTGGAAAAACAGTGAGTATAAAAATCTCCTGGTGTAAGGGTGTTGGGAATGTATTAACAAGCATCAGAAGGAAAAAAAAAAAAAAGAAAAAAAATGTATTTCTGTATGCATACACACACACACAAAAACTGCACAGACAAATACAGAAGTGTGACGTGGTTTTGGTCTTCCTAAATGCTGGGTGCTGATAAAAATCACACCATTGCACTGCACTCAAAATACTGCAAAAATCAGGAATAGGCTAGAGAATTTTTGAAACAATTAATACAGCTACTTATTTGCAGATATGCAAACTGACTATTCAACACACAGTTATTTATCATGAGAACCCAGGGACCGTTCTCTTGTTTGAAGACTACATCACCATGAATACAAAGAGCACAAGTACCACCAGACTGCCTAGCCACAAGCAAAAGATCTATACACTGCAAGATAAATACAAGCAACTCAACAGCAACCAGAAAAGCAACAACTTAAGCACAGTTCCAAGCTATTTTCTAAAAAGACACAGTATGTTCCAGACTAATAAACATTGCGTCGTAGCTTAGTCTCTCTCATTTAGTCACTGTGAACCTAAGCTTAATCTAATTCTAATTGCCATGGAAACAGTAGCAGAGAAACAAAATCCCTTGGTGCCCTGCAAGAACAGGACAGTAAAATTACCTATACATTGACACAGCTACCAGAACGTATTCACAGAATGCAATTTTGATCTCATGTTAAGCTCTAAGGTGAGCTTTTTTTGTTTTGTCTTTGTTTTCCTATGAAATATGCTCCTGACCCATCAGAAATCTGCTTGTTTCACATCTGTAGTTTGTTAATGGAAGTGACCAACAATTATTATAAAATTACAGTAACACATTCTAAGTTTTTTTTGTACAAAAAGGAGTAGTCCAAAGAGGTATTTTTTCCTTTGATATGGAGAGAAAAACAAGGGACGGTGGAGCACATATATTACTCTTATGTATATTTTCCAATTATGAACAAGAAGATCACACATTCTGTATTTGTTACACTTCCAAGTGGTTCAGATCTGTTATGCCTGACTTCACTACAACATGCAAATTGCACTAAAAGCAATGGACGGGGATTTAGATAAGATATTTAGTACAGAGCTGATATGTCAGTGGCTCACAATACAATCTTAATTCTAATCTCACTCTTATTAAACGCTTTCACAGAACACAGTATTACATTATTTTATATGTGCCATAATGTAATCCAGGAGTATTAATAACGCACACAGCCATTAGCACAGGATTATTTAAACAGAAAGGAATCTAAGCAGTTTGCAACAATCCTCCATGCTTTCAAATTTATTAGATCATTTATGAATAAACTTGAAATAAACAGATGACTGAAACACCTAGCTCACTACATGCTCTTTCACAGGTGAAGAGCTTTAACTCAGAATAAGACCCATCAAAATATTGTAAGAAGCTACCTAAGAAGCTTTGGTGGCAATTTCAGCTTTGGACAATTCTCTAATATTAAAACAAAGCTCCCCACAGGACTTGAGCAACTTTTATCCTCTAGAAGGACCTACGAATGAAATGAACACTATTACTTTTGAGTAACACCACCAGCAATACCACTGCATAACCAATCACCAACTGTCCCATAATGTTCAAAATGAAAGGTATAATAAATCTTTTAAAAATAATTGACTGAAGAAATATGCTGCCGCTACATCCCCACAATAGCTCAGATCAAATCTGGATAGCTTATCAATCCTTTGAAGCAGGAAGGTTTTACTGAGGCAGCAATCAGAAGCTTAATTAAAATGCAGTGAACCAAAGAAATTGGTGGAATCAGAAGCCATTTGTCCAATACCATAGTTCTGTACACAGGTATTGTACACTCAAGTGTTAATGTTTTCTCATCTGAGTACTTATTTTCTTAGTCTTTATGTGCAGTCCATGCGACAGATTACGAAGATTATTTCTATGCATGGAAAAAACCTCCAAGTCTAAAAGTATACTGAATTTCCTTTCCAAAAATGCCAGTACATTTAAAATTCTTTCTAATTTCATTATAGTTAAATTTCTTCAAGGGTTGAGAATGGGAAAAATTTATGTTAACTCCAATATTACCCAGCTATGAGGATTTCACTTCCAGAACTGTCTTCTGTTTCAGTTACTGAACAGAACTATTATATCCATTATGCTGCTGTGACAAAGAAAAACATTGCAATAAATTTCTTTAGACATTTCCTAAGCTGTTTTCACACCAACGTTGACTTGTATCATTGATTCAGGACAGAATATTATTCTTGAAATGTTGCTTTCCAGGAGCATTAGGAAATCACTAATCAGATTTTTGCTGCTGGGCTCTTCCAATAATTATGAAAATGAAGACTGAGATTGCTTTAGATAAGTGAAATGAGACGATGGCTCTTTCAATTACTGACACAATTTCTCAAAGGATGAAAGCTGAGGTGCATTGTAAAGTGATCTAAACGTCAAGAATAACAGTTATTTTCTTTGCCTCAAACTCAGAGGAGCTTCCAAATGCAGCTAAAGCGGAGTGCTTCTGCTTATCACTAGTACACAGTACGCTCCAGTCCTCCAGTTCCATGGATCGTTTGGAGCTACATCCCTAACTGCGCTGCCGCAAGGACACATGGAGAAAGGTTAATCAGAGTAATAAACCTCATAGGCTAATGAGCATGATTAGTGATTCGCCTCAGGGCCACACTACCAGATAAAATAAAAAGTTAGAGATGCACATAGTGAGGCTGGAGATAGAAAGGGACAGAGCAAACATTCAATGGACATAATATAAACACTGCTGCCATCCTTCGCCTACTGACTTGGGTCACATTCTTGGTGGACGATCTACACTACTGCATTTATCACCTTTTCTAAACCACCCTTCCACGACAGACTGTTAGTCACCATGTCCAAACCAGTACTTGAGAGAGGAAGGACAAGTGACTTCGCTTAAGCGGAGGGTTCATATCAGGATCGATAGCTGCCTTCCAGACACTCTGCCCATCCAAGGGCTCTAAAGATGACGTTCATGTCTCTGGCATAATCTATCTACCCAGTAATTTTAAAAGCTATTTTCTTCAAAGGATCCCTCTATTCTAGAAAGCATTTTCAAGGTAATTTATAACTATTAATTAGCAGAATGAGTACATCTGAAGCCTACAGTGTTTCTCTTGTTTGGATTTAAAATTTCCTTTCTTAGAAAAACAATTGGTATAATTAATACTTAATGAAATTACATATTAACAATAAGAAATCTTCTTGAATATCAGAAACTCAACCAACATGCACCTCAAGGTTAAGCTGTTAAATAAAACATGGTAAGGCAAGAAATGCTTTAAATGGCACGTAGCAAGGACACTAATTAGATTCATTCCAAAAACTCTGCTCAAAAATGGTCAACTTTATGTCATATTTACAGCTTCTTCCTTGATAAGGTAACAGAGAATCAATTGCAACTTAATAGGTTCTAAAGATATGAACACGCATACTTTCCCTGAAGTCAGGGAAAAATCTTCCCCTACCCCGCATCACCAACTTTCCTGCGTTTACCAGCTGAAGAGCTGCTCCAAAGCACCAATCGACTCTGACCTTCAGAAGAACACTGCCCTGTGCCAAAGAAACGGATACAATAATTTCATTTTTGTTGCTCTGGAGCTACAATGCAGTAACTACCTAGGGATCTTAAGTAATACATTTCATTTTAGTCATTATGGCTTCTGTTATAAATGGTTATATTTTTAAGGATAAATTCAAAGCTCACGGAACATGTCAAACCAACCGTTCCTTATTTACGAAGGGTGCAGGCAGTATCCCTTCAGCTCTCACCTTGCTATCCCACTTAATGTCTCTCAACTAATTAAAACCATACACCTATCTATCCATCGGCTTTGCTGCTGAGATGCTTCTCATTTGTGTTAATTGTTACATTGCCTTTTTCTTGTAAAATGCGTGGACACCTCCCTCAAATTGATCTGCATACATTTTACAAAATCTACAGCAAACTTCACAGGGTAATGGAGTCTGGTTACTACAGGTATGGATTACAACCAAAATGCAAATGTTTCATAATCTTATTACAAAAACACGCAATGTCATGACAACAAAATGTTTTATTCCATTTTAAGGCTGTCACAAGGCACATACAAGTGTAAAAGGCTTTATTATAACCTTTGCTTTCTACAGTAGTTTTAGGAAATGCAGTAAAATTACTCTCATCTTCTATTAATTGGTTCAATATCAAAAGCTAAATCTTCTTTCAATTTGGTTTTACCTCAAAATACTCTGGAGACTGCCAGCCACCTGAGCTCCTCCTCTCGTAGCAGTTTCCTTTTCAGCTCTGTAGAACTCTGTACACCGACTCCCACCTGTGGTTCTATTTCATCTTCCTTTTCAAAGAATTCTCACTGAAAATAGTTCTTCATTTTTCTTTTCTACTTTTTATTACTCCCTTCTTTGTACATGCACACATACAAATACATGAATATAAACCAGAAATGCAATATACTCCATATATTCCACTGCTATTCCCTTCTTTAAAAAGTGCTATAATGAGCTATGTATTTCAAATAAACAAACATATTTACATGTTTAGAATATATGTACAGACATATAACCAATACAATACATTTTTATCCATAAACTTCACAAGGGAAAGTTATTAACAAAAGCTCTCTATTAAAGAAACGGAATCATACGGGGGTTCTCAAGCACAACTGCTTACTAATCAAGGAAGATGAGAAGAAGTAAATTTAGCTACTCTTTAAATGAGATGTTTATATTTAACAAAGTTTCATGTGACTGGTCAATCTTTTAAGCTTTCCATTTTTCTGTCCATCCTGTCCATTACTGTAATTAACACTTCTCCTGACGACAGGACATCCAACACGCCAAGGTTGTGAGATGAATTCGTTCTGCAGAGTGTTGTCACAAAACAAGGTGAAGGTAAAGACCACAGAAAGCTTCTGACCTCTGACAGAAGACACTCCGGCACTGGTGACAGTGTAATTTATTTCAGAAATTATTAAAATAAACCCAGCTTAAGGTTTTGTCCCATCTGAACCTCTCATCTCTTATTAAGCACGGAAGCACAAAAAATAATATCCACATGTTTTTAGCTCATCTATCTGTGGTATATTTTATTAATTATTATTTAATTGCATGGAACAAAACCATGAGTTTACCACTTCAAAAAAATCTATACTAAATATAGCATGTGACCTAATATGGTTAGCGAATATACAAAAGCATGCTGCAAAGCTACAAAACTAGAATACAGTGTACGGCTCCTTTAAAATCAAAGAAATCAACTAAAACTTGCATTTAGTTACAGTTACAAGAGCAGTCTATAGAAGCAGTTGAAACATCACAAGCTATGACAGCAGGATACTCCTTCAGCATTATTCGACACAGCATGACTAGGAGTGTCAGGCCACAGCGTGACTAGGAGTGTCAGGTACATTTTTCTACGCAAATGCCCTTGGTTTTCACAAGTTTTTTTTTATTCTTAACTCAGAAATAGCACACTCTGCATTTCTTTTCTTTTTAAAACTAAACTGCAGAATCCACTAGCTATGCAAGGCATTCCGGGCTTTTGCTTAATTTTTACAAACAGCACTAGAAAAATACCCATGAATCCATACTGTGTTCAGCGAGAATACCTCTTTCCCACAGACTACAACAGCAAGTTTGATGTTACCTCACCAATATGAAATGGGCTCAGCCCTGATACTACGCAGAAACAGCTTGCTTTGATCGCGTACCTCTAGACTATAACCAGAGGAATCCTTCTCAACACCTACTCCCCAAAAGCAAATCCTATTTCAACCAGTTTTCTGCTGAGACAAGATCAGGAAATTCCTCCACTTGGTCCTCTCCAGCCCAGATGCCCCAGAATAGAAATCCAGGTGCCACCAGCAGCCACCAGCAACTGCATCCCATTTCAGCCAGATCCCTGCTCAGGAGCCTGAACTCCTGACACCGAAAGCCAACCGTACCAATGAAATCACGTTGATCTGCAGTCAAAATAGACTGAACAAAGAATCTAATGTGTTTAGAATAAATTAAGAGCATTAGCTCTGTTCTTAATTATAATAATCCTCATTAAGTATTATTGAAGACTTAAAATACATTACTTTAGATACGCTGCATGCAAGGCATAAGATATCTGTTGTGTGACAACCTTTGAGGCCGACTTATAAAATTTGTTTCTAATTCGTTTGGAAAGAAACACCAAAGGACTTGGGTAAGTAGAAAACAGTGTTATTCCTCCAGCAACACAAACCATCCATTAAATTCTACAATGCAGCCACAAGAAAATGAGTTTTCAATGACATCCCATTACAGAATGAAAGCCACCAAGCTGACAGAAGAGAATGCAGGTTATTGGAATGATGAGTTTTCTCGCACCAAGCTCTTCGGTAGCGTGCTTACGTGGGCTTACAACTTGAGAGTGCAGAACTACTTTGCCAAAGCATGGTTGTTCTGTAGTGAAATCTGACATACGACATGCCCCCAAAATTCAAGCCAAACACTAAGCAAGAATTTTTTAAAAATCCCAACAACAAACCCCCCCTAATTGCAGTCTAATTATGATATGTAGGGGTTTTTTTAAGCTGCCAGCAGGCAATAAATTTGGGTAACATGTGACACACTATTTCCGTGATTTTAATAGAATGGATTATTTGGGCAATACTAGTCCCAAGACTGAATAAAGTACAACCTTACTTCCAAAATCAAAATCCAGAGCTATTTCAAGTGCAAGGGGAGTGAGAGTGGGGAAATAGAGAATCCTAGAAATATAACAGAGCAACTAAAATGATGTCTATTTTCACTCCGTGAGAGATTCAAACAGATTACTGGTGCATAACACTGAACTCATTTGAACAGCAAGCTGTAATTTATCATAAGCAAAGTCAAAACACACACTCCAAAACATTAGACAGATGCATCGTGTACAACACTGGTTATGAACCCAAGCTGGATCATCAGATTCAAACTTCTTCCATCTTAATTTGGAAATAAAGCAAGAATGAAACACCATTTTTTGTACAAGACCTCATCTCACACAGACCCATTTGCCAAGTCTTGTCGTCTGCCTTCTAGTACTATTTCATATTCTGGAGGTTCGTGCTAATTTATGCTTCCAAAAGAAGACTGAATGAGGAGGATCTCAAGTGCACTTCTGGGTTACCAAAAAAAAAAGAGTCTAAATTAACTCTAATTTGGATGCAAATGCTAAGATTGCTCAATCTTTCATGAAATTTTCACAGCTTTGGAGTGCTATCCGCATGCCAGCACTCGTCTCAAGTTGGTTTTGACACCCTGGCATATTCGCAGATACTCAGGTTAACGCTGCAAATGGCCATGCAGCCACAACTCACTCTCACTCTACAGAAACCCTTCCTCCACTGAAAAATTAAGTCCTAGGAGTCCAAAGGCTTATTCCAATCCCACTCTAAGGTTGGAATGGACACTTTGTGTCCAGATTAACAGGAAAAATATCTTGCAGTCTTAAAACAGTAGTTATGCATTTTTACGTTACTGCTAGATTCAAACACTTTGTTCTAAAAATTTGTTCCCTGGGGTTACACAGAATAATTCCACATCAGAAGAAACTCACACCTGAACAAACTGCAGTTCCTTACTGCATCATTAATGGGCAAATATAAGCTATGTTACAAAAGATACATCTGTATTTTCACAAATGGAGGAAGCAAAAATCCAGAAAAAGTGATTCACATCGCAATGTTAAGTATGCTTGCTTAACAAAGATTACAGATTGACTAGCACTATATATGACCTTTAGTGGTGGATCCACCACTGTGACCAAAAATTACTGTTTAAATGAATTTCACACAGCACAGCCATTCACATATGTGCATCAGGCTGAGCAGCACTAGACTCTCACTGTAATAAAACCCATTTTAATTCAGCTTAGTTAACCTGTGCAAATAACGTATTGTGCATCTTATTTACAACTTGCGTCTTATTACAAGGAAAAGGTCTTCTCCCAAGGAAAGAAAATTCTTACTGTGTACCTGCCACAATCACAATGAAATCTAGAGAGCTCCAACAATTCTGTTGCTTCCTCATCCCTTATATAAACACTCCTCTTTCTGTCCTAATGAAACATCTGTATCACCACAGTACTATGTTCAGAGAAATTGGGAATAGAATTGATTTCATTTAGGGCTAAATTAAAATGCCTTCACTTACATTTTTTCCAGTTCCCTGTTCTAGTAACACGCCTCTTGAAAACTCAGTGGTGGAAACTTTACAACACCTTCTTAAGTATCTCCTGAGAAATTACAATAACTTCCTATAATATTAAATGGATTAGGCTCAAACGTGACCATTTTCAAACTTCATCACACACAGCCTTCATTTTAGCAAATTTTGCAGGGTCAGTGGCAAAGAAAACTGAGTACACAGTACATCAAACTCAATTATATTTCAAAAACTGGCAGGGCCTCTTTGGTTTGTTCTACTTGGCTCTGTCCACAAAAAACTCACAAAAGCAGCTTTGAAATTACCATCCCAGTAAGATTCCCACACTCTTGATGTTTGCGTTACTGCAGCCTGGCTGACCACAGACTCAACATACTGACTTTCATAAGAGAAGCTATGTCCCTACTTTAGTTGTCTGGAAATATTTTGTTCGCGTAAAACAGGATAAATTGAAAACAAGACAGGCAGACTAATACTTACCTGCAAGTGATTTAGGACTACCACATCTTACACACACTGACACACACAGTCTAAAAAAAGAATCAACCAAGGCACAAACCTCAGATCCAGATTCCTAGATTTTCAACACAACTCTGAGAATTTTATCTTGCACTTCAAAGCAGCTTCGGCATTTAGACTCCACCTAAATTAGATGGTTTTCAAAACTGGCTCTCAAAATCTGAAACAGAATGGGATAGTATTCCAGGAAATAAGGTATCATCTGTCTTTTCAAAAGATGTGCGTCATTTTACTAAGGTTAAGCTTATAATAGAATGAGCTGGTAACTTTGCATGTAGTATCTGCTTCTGGAACTATCTTCCCACTATCTTCGCATG
This sequence comes from Ardeotis arabs, assembly GCA_011801015.1. Taxonomy (NCBI): domain Eukaryota; kingdom Metazoa; phylum Chordata; class Aves; order Otidiformes; family Otididae; genus Ardeotis; species Ardeotis arabs. Next base: position 65,419 of record JAAGAY010147022.1, on the reverse strand, counting down.
TTAACTGTCCAGAGTTACCATCTCAGAAGTAAAAGTTTTATTTTTAAGCTGCACAATGCTGAGATGGACGGACCTCTTCAAATGGTGCTCTGGCCAGCAGCTTTTCTTTGTACACATCGATAAAGTTGACAGGAAAACAATGACAATGATGGTTGTCCTGACATAAAGCCTTCAAGTATCCAAAGCGCTTAACAGAGAAAATCGGCCGCCCAGCAATATCAAACAGACTGAGGACCACACTGAAGGTTGCTGATTAACTGATAAGTGAGATTCATGAGTTCAGCTAATCTCAAACACCTAGCTGGCAGGTAATGTGAAGAAAATCAGCCTCAGTACTCCAATGCTGTCCAGGAAGATTCTCTCAAGCTATTGCTATTGATCCGTAGGAATATGACAACCTGTGTGTGGCATTTCAAGGAGTCTTTGGTTAGGGCATGTATCAGGTACTGGGAAAAGAGCCTCTACAGGATATTTTGTAACACATTATATCCTATCTTGTATCACTGAAAACACAACATGGCAAAAAAACCAAAAGATGACAGAACTGTCGCAATCAACTACAAAATTAGCAGAAAGAACAGTGTTTTCAGTTTGTGGGTTTTTTTTTTTTTAAATAGAGAAAAAAAATCAATGCAAATATCAAGGAAGCTGGCAGAAAATAAAAGGAGGAGGAGAAAAATAATAGAGTGATAAAAAGGGTATTCTGAAAAAAAAAAACCAAAATGGCATTGAAAGATGTGAAAGTCACACTAATAGAAACTACAATGTTACGCATATAGTCTGCTATTTCTTTTCCATTGGTAGATTCGGGAAATGTGAGAATGCTAAAATGAACCTAAAACACTACTGATTCTCACTGGACAGAAAGTCAAAGAAAGTATTCAAAGCTTACTAAATAGAATAACAAATTTCCTATAGCTTCCACAGCTTTTATTTCAGAAAGTTTTTCCATATCTAGGCAGCTAACAGATCCCAGCTCAAAACAGACATTGTACATCTGAGATAGCGCACACACACATGCAATCTAGACTAGAAATCTAGAGATGAAACTCTCCTCCTCTCCTCCCACAAACCCCAGCAGAAGGTCAGTCTCAAACTCATACACACGGACACGCATATGCAAGAACTTTGCACACTGTGGTTGTATGTGCTGCATGCATCCAGACAGCTGACGTGACTAGATGGCTACAGGTCAGAAATCTATGAGATGCAGCCACATGGTTATGGACCACATAGGCACCAGAAATTGTAGAATCATGGAATGGTTTGGGCTGGAAGGGACCTCCAAAGCCCATCCAGTCCAACCCCCCTGCAAGGAGCAGGGACATCTCCAACCAAATCAGGTTGCTCAGAGCCCCGGCCAACCTGGCCTTGAAGGTTTCCAGCAATGGGGCATCCACCGCCTCTCTGGGCAACCTGGGCCAGTGTGCCACCACCCTCAGTGTAAAAATTTTTTTCCTAATATCCAATCTAAATCTGTCTCCCTCTATTTTGAGACCATTACCCCTCGTCCTATCACAACAGGCCCTACTGAACAGCCTCTCCCCATCTTTCCTGCAGCCCCCTTGAGGTACTGGAAGGTCGGCTCTAAGGTCTCCCCGGAGCCTCCTCTTCTCCAGGCTGACCAGCCCCAACTCTCTCAGCCTGTCCTCATAGGATCCCACAAAAGGATGAGGAATAATACCAATTCATTGAACTAAAGGATTATTTCTTTAACTTTAGATAATTTCCTTTAAATTCTTCACATTTCAAAAGAAAAGAAGAATACTTCAAACCTGAATGAGCCCCAACATACAAAAGTTCAGACTGCAGGAAAAACAATGGATATAACAGCTGCAGTCTTAAAGGTACTGCTCTAACTAAAGGAAAATATCCCTTCTTCTTTCAGTTTCAAAATACAATCCAAATAACATTAAATCATAAAACATTTTAATACAATTATCTTATACGTCTTCAGTCATTTAGTAGTCTATAATAAGTATTCACTAATATGTGTTCAAGAATTTACAGGAGATTCCTATAGAAAAAAAAAAGTGAAGGAGATTCTTTTAACAGACAAATTCAGTAATTTAGAAATACTAGTCCCTAGAACCCCTCAAATCTGTATAAACTACCACAAAAATATCCAAGTGGATCTCAAAACCTCAATATTTCACTCTGATTTTCAGTAAGAAGTAGCAATATCACTTAATTTGATGTAGAAATTCATTATCTATAGTAGACTATCCAACTACAGACAGTCCTCAGCCATCTGTGATTCCTATTTCATTTTACAAGGAATTAAAGCTAATTTGCAAGCTATCAACACGGCCAAGAAAGATTACCACTTCTAAATCACAACGGCCTAAAATTATCTTACGATTGCTTGCAAAAAAAAAAAACCCCAACATCTCAGTTATCACACTAAAAAAATCATTATTTGCTTATCTTACATAAGCTTTAACAAAGGTAAAAGTAATTTTTTAAAATTGATTTTAGGGTAACTTAGTAGTTTCAACTGAATGAATCTCTCGGAAGTCTTCTTCTCTAGGGAACACAAGTGACAACAGTAGGCAGAAAGTGAATTTATCCACAACTACAATATTCTTTTCATAACGAAAGTAAACACCAAACCAAGCAACTTAACTAATACTTCTAGGGAAAATATTTCTACATTAAAAAAAACAAACCAACCAACCAACCAACCATGACCAAATCCAAAACCTGAAGAATTTAAAACTGAGAGGAATTTATGAGCTCAGGTCAACAAAATAAAGTTCTTCAGCTTATCAAAAACTTTTTGCTGATTTTATGCCAAATTATATATTACTACTGTTATATTCCCTTCTGATTAAAAAGAAAGCTGCAGAATCCATAGAAAGGAGAGCAGAAATCCTAACAAACAGGAACTTGGCAACATTGGAGAGCCAGAAAACGAGTAATTTGTTCAATGTATTACTCAGATTTTTTCCTCTAAAGCTCATCTTTATTTATACAGCACACTGACTAGGTCACAGGTAAAATTACCTCGGTGCAGACAGAATGAAAGATAACAACCGTAAAGCAATCTGTAAATCAATTTTTAAAAAACTCCTCCAGCTCTTATCTTGAGAGGAGTATAAAAATGAGACTACAGACAATTCCAATAAATGAGCCTCAAGACATGGGTGCACATGCATAATTCGGCATTTGTATTTAGTTATGTCAGTCTTGATGAACCACCCTGACAGAGTGCTGGTGGAACACCAAGAAATTTAAAGTGTCTCAAGAGTGTACAGTCACTGTAAAAAACCCAGTACCTGCCCCAGCCACCCAAACTGGCTGCAGCCACTTAAGTCCCCACTGAGAAGCTAAATCAGAGATAGACTGCATTTGCATGGGTTTGGAGCCTTGTTCTCCTAAGCCAGTCTGGTAGCCTCAGCACTTCTCAGGTAGATGCAAGATATGCCCAGATAACAAGATAAGAAGATCTAAGATCAAACAAAATACACTTCTGCTTGTTCTGGAGTGAAAGATCTTTAGAGGAGACCCGGGACACACAGAAACAGGGAATTACATTTTAAATTCAATTTGATCTCTAAGATGGCATGGATGTCATCAATCAATCACAGCCCCTACTTCATTAAATACTCCTTCTAGAAGCAGCAAAGTAAAGAATGATGAGGGCTGTCAGAAACAGAAGACAATTATATCCAACATTCAGTCAGTATGAATGTGGATCTGGAATCTTTTTCATTTTAGCAATTCTCTCAATAAGTCTAGTAAAATAATTCAATTACTTTTAAAAAAAACACTACTTTTGCTTCCTGAGGTAGAAAAAAAAAAAAATCATTATGTTCTCAGCCATTTTTGCACTTCAGTATATAAAGGAACTTTCATCTATATCTTCTCATCCCACTTTCTTCAGAATTTTCTTCCTATTAACTGTAAAAGTGTTCCCAGACAGTAGAGATTCTCCATAACTACATGTAGCATAAAACCTTGGTGTGACCTTGCACTAGCCAAAACAGTATCACATACCATACTGCCATAGACTTTTCTTCACAAGGCTATGAGGAGTCAGACCATTAATGACTAAAGGCATCCCTTAAACTACTGGAAGGTCTAATGACATGGAGAAAAAAAAATGAGACAGAATCAAAGAGAGAAAATAGAAAGAAAAAACACTGGAAAGCCTGAGATTTTTTACAAATAGTACAGTTCCCAATTCTGAAAAGCACAAATCTTTGTCACTGAAGTAGGTCACCTCAGCTTCCCATCCTTCAGGCTCTCTGCAAATTAAGACAGGTCTTTGCTAATTCACTGTAATGCTGCAAAATTTAATGAAATTGTAATAAATTTTTAAGCACCTTGAGCACCTTATACTGTATGTCAGATTCTGCTTTTAATATGATGTCATAAACAAGTTCTACTGTACTTTTTCTTGTAAGAAAGAGAGGGAGAAACTCTTCTTCTCATAATGCTAATAATTGCTTTGAAGGACAGAAAACTTCTTTAGCCATACACTCGTAAACAGAGCCAAACACATGAGAAACACACTTCATTTTTTCAGTCTTTGTTTTACAGCAAGACCTCAAACCAACTTGCTCTAGAAATTCCAAGAGAGCTTTATAATAAATAGCACTGCTGAATATGATTGATCATTTTGCAGATTAGTTACATCCAGAGCACAGTAAAACCTGCAGGAGAGGCAGCATAATTGCTACTTGTGCTCCTAACGAGAAGAAAGGGACAGTAACTCTCCCGTATCTTCCCCTGACCCACCAGACCTCCCATTCTACTTCCCATCCTAGGAGACACCAAAATCAGCAACAGCAGCAAAACAAAGCGGATCACCCAGGCAGGAAGCATACAGCACTGTCCATCAACCGTGGGGTTTGGTTTTGTAGGTGGTAGTTTTTTGTTTGTTTGTTTTTAAACACAAAAAGAGTAAAAGCAGAAAACTGCTTAAACAGGGAGATCTGGAGTAGAGAGGGACAGGGGAAATGGGATACAAAAAGCAGATGGCCAGAGTAGTGAAGTCATAAAACTTCAGTGGTAAAGCCAGAAAAATGTCAGTAAACAAACACTGAAACTCAATTTAAAATCAGCATTAAAACTAAAAGCAACGTTGCAACTGTTAATATAAATGCAGCCAAATGCATCAAATTTTTCTAGCAATCAGGAAAAAAAAATAATGTACTTGAGATATAAAAATAACCGTAACAAAACTTAAAATATTCTGTTTTGTAGCTGAAATTTTATCTCCTTTAAAGCTGGAAATCTGACATGAAAGCTAAGCTGTGTCTTATGGAGGCATATTCTTAAAACTTCAGAAAATATGACTGAATGATCAGTGAGCCCAGGGAGAAGCAGCAGAGATACTGCATGACAGAATGCACAATTCACAGAACAGCAATTTTATGTCAAGCAAGTGATGCAGACTGAAAAAAACTCTCTCATTACTGTTCCAGTACTTATGCAGACCACGCTTAGTGAAATCTAGCACTGACGTCTGTCCAATTAACACCTTATTCTACGGTCTCAGCAAAGAAAAAAATTACTGCATTGCTGCTCTTAAAACACAGAAGTAATCCCTGGCTACATCTCAAGATACAGTAAGAGTTTACATCTGTTTTGTAGTCAGGTTATTACTAATGATACTAAATACAATAAAAGGCATTCCTGAACTTTATTGAGATGTCAAAATGCTGAACCAGTACATATTCCAAGGTAACAAACCATTTGTTTCTTTAGGATGCTTTTGGACATTCCACTAACTACCGAGACCATAGGTTTAGAAAATGGGTATCTAAATTAAATCCCTAAAGTTAAACACAGTGAACATTCCTACCCCACCCCAACCTTCCTTAGTATTATGCTAACTTCCGAAGACATGGCGTCAGTCCTACAACACTGACAATGGCTAAGAAAGATACCTTACTATGTCTTATCATTTACCTGTTTACTAGGTAACTATTTGAGACCTGTCATCAGTACGGGATGCATTCTGGCATTATCCCGAGAGAGAGGCTGGGAAACACCAACAAATAAATGATTAATGGGCATCTTTAACACTGATACCTGTACTACTTTAAACATTTTATCAGAAAAAAAATTATTGCGCCTACAAGATAGGCATAGCATACAAACACAGAAATGAACAAAAATTACTTAGGTGGTTGCCCTGAAATATTAGCTAACTTTTCCTAATATTTCTTGCTGTTACACTTACAGAGCCTTAAACTGTCGACAGACATGCCTTTGCCAAGGTCACCTAGTTTCACATTATCTTCTGTATCCTCCGGTGGAACAATGTTTACAAGTCCCTACAGTGTCACAAACCGAATTAAAACAAGCGTGGAGCAAAAACACACTAGGGAAACTATTTTTAAGTCTTTTCTCATGGTGAAAACTCCCAGATGACAAAAGGGTTTAAATTGCACTACAGTAAAGTTCTATTTCCTGATGCCAACAGGTTCTGCACTTAAGGCAGTGAGACTGTTAACATCATATTGTACATCTGCAAAAATGAACCAACACCTTAATCACCGAGGCTAGGTCTGCTCTGCCTAAAAACCAAACTACACATGGAGTAGGAAGCTTTAGCAACAATGAGAACCCTATTACAAAAGCTCCTACAAGCTAAGTTTGGTAACAACTGGCAGAGCATTGATTTGATTGAAGTTAGTGATACCTGTTAACTCCAGCACAGTCCAGACTTCAGCAGTTAGGTGAAGAGATTGTCAAAGAAAATCACCATAACGCCAACAGTGGATGTACTGGATCCAGCTGGGATGGAGTTAATGTCCCTCACAGCAGCTGTATGCTTTTGATTTGTGACTAAAACAGGGCTAGTACCACACCAGCGTTTTGGCTGTTGCTGAGCAGTACTTGCTCAGCATCAAGGCTGTCTTTTCCCCACTCTGGGGGAACACCCCCAGTGAGCAGGCAAGAAGTTGGGAAGGGACACAACCTCCTCAGCTGACCCAGACTGACCGCAGGGTTATTCCTGCCACATGATCCCATGCTCAGCAGTAAAAACTAAAGGGAGGGAATTCTGGGGGAGGAAGCCACTGCTCAGAGCCTGGCTGGGCATTGGTCTACTTGTGAAAGGTTGTGAGTGATTACCTCTGCATCGCTCACTCTGGTTTTTTTTCCTTCCTCTTTCCTTCACTTAATTACCCTATCTTTACCTTGAGCCACACGTTTTCTCACTTTTTTTTTCTCTTCCCATTCTCTTCCCATCCTGCTGCAGGAAGAGTGAGCAAGAGGCTGTGTGGTGCTTAGCTGCCAGCCAGGGCCAACCCACCACAGGGTATGACCTGCTTCACCTCCCCTTCAACAGCTCTCTGTTGTGTGTCCTCCAGGATTTGAGGAAAGCAAGGATAATCTGCTCACAGAGTTTCGAAGCTTGTGAACTGTAATTTTTAAGACTACTCTGACATAGTTATTATCAGAATTGTATAAAATTGTTACAATCATGCAAACAATCTAAAATACGAACTAGAATATAGCAAGGAATAACCTCACATGTACAGGAAAGTGTTCACTATGAGTAATCCCACAGAATAATCTCAGAATTTGGAAATTAAGAAGAAAAGGAGAACCACTAGACTGAGAGGGGGATAGGGTCTTGTTTTATTAATTCAACAACAAAAAAAGTTTTTCAGTTCCTTTTAGATAAATATTTTATAAATATTACTTAGTCTTGAGTGACCTGTCTTCCCAGTTGTCATCATCAATTTTTTCTACCAGCTGCTGCATCTTCCAGTACCAGCTACTATAGAGAGCTCTTCAGCACCGAATTATTTTCAAGTATCAAGACAAGTTCTACAGAAAAAGCAAGTACGCAAATAACTAAAAAAATACTGATAGCTTCTGAAGGCTGTCAAATATGTCTATTAAAGACATGAACTCCAGTCACAGGATATGGGACAAATCTACCTTCTTTGACCAAATGGCTCCAGACATTACTTCCATCAGCATTTTGAAACACAGTACAAACATGCACATAGCTGTACGTCTGAAAGCTGCAGAACCACACTGATCTTCTATCCTACTCTCCCACAGGACAAGAAGGCATCAATTTAGCAGACGCCAAACAATACATTTTTGGGAAGATTTCAGTTGGATGATACTGTGGAACTGCTGAGACTTAATACCGTCAGTTCAGAAACTACATCACCTATCTACATCCACCTCTGCTAAACCACTGCATGCATTTACCATCATCCACGTAAATTCCCTCAACTACTATTAAATTAGTCATCCTTATCATGAAAGAGTTCTGCCACTTCCCGAAAATGACACTTGAACAGAATACACTATCAGCAATCTCTCTCTGCCTTTCCAGGAAAGGCAAAAAACCCAACCAAAACAATACTCACATCACTGTCTTACTTCTGTAATTGCATTCTGCTGCTTAATTCATATACTATTTGAGAAATACAATAATTATTTCAGATTATATCTACCACAAAAATAGTAAACTTAAAAGTAACGTTCAGCGTAAGTTTATGATGAAGGACATTGTACACTAGCGACACAGCAATAGCAGAAAATGGAATAACCAAGTTTTGTGTTTCAGTACTTCTCAGAAACAATTATTTTCTGAGTATTTGAAAGTCAGCACTTCATTTTCCCTAGAGTTTTAAAAACACACATTATCCACTGCAACCTAATATTTTCCGGTTTATACGAGATTAAGATTTTTATGCAGGTGTTTTCAGAAAAAAATAAGTAAATAAATAGTCAGAAAACATCAACTTCTCATTCTATTGGTGTAGTGTAGAGTAGAACAGTAGAGCGAATTTGTTGCTGACATCAGAAGGCGGCATTCTTAATGAAGAGGCTTAGGAGTCAGGCACAATACTAATCAGTTAAGTTTATGACATTTTGGAAATGCATTATCAAAGCACTAAGTGTTTCCATCACATTTCAGCAGTTGTAGCTGAAAACTCAGAAAACTTCTCTTAAAGTCATCCCAAAATGACAAGTGGCATTCTGGCTCTCAGAAAAAGCTGACAGCATCAAAAAAAACCTCCTACTAGTCAAGGTAACTAAACTGATATTGTAAACGATGACAATATGTATATAAATATTACCTACGGAGTCTGAAACACCCCACTATAAAGTACTTCGGAAACCACCATCATTTTTATCATCCTCTGATGCCCCTCTCGCTTAAGCTATTTCTAATATCTACTTGTGCAGCACTGAATCATTTATTTCAAGTGGACTTGAATTACAGATGTTCAGAGTAACTCTTGCTTCCTGCCTATAATTTATCATAGCATATAAAAAGGTGTATTAAAATTTTTACTGTAGATCTTACAATTTCATTTAACACAGGCACCAATTCCAGTGTGTATTTTAGAAAGCAGTAGCCTTTACTAAGTACTAGCATCCAATTTACTTGCATCTTTTCAAAATAAGCCTTATTATTTCAATTCATTGATTTTACAACATATCTTGATTCTTCTTCTAATTATCCTCTATTCCTGCTAGCGATTGCCACACCTTGTTTGGATTTGTAAGCAATCCTAACCATACTTTTGCATTTCTGCCAAAACATCAATCAGCTTGAGAGAGACATCTATATTTTTAACTGGCATCATGAAACAAAAAGCACCTTCACTTAAACAGCAGATACGTATATCCCAGTATCATCAAACAGTGCTCAGCTTCTTGAAACTTCTACACTGAAACATTTCAGTTTTAGAAAATTGGAAATGGGGTTTCAACCTGCAGCCCAAATCCCAGTAAAACTTCTGGTCTTTCATTTTCAATTGCTGTAAGTTCAAAAAGTTATTTCATAAAAAGATACAGCCTCACTCCCTTTCAAGCCTTGTTTCTCTGCTGACACTAATTTTAAAGTATCAAACTCGGAAGTAGTAACAGCTTTATGGTATGATCACTTGTCTGCTAGCAACTGAACACTGACATAAAACTGCTTCATAAAATAGTATCCAAAAAGACTGCAGATGACAGCAACTATTGTTGTAAAACAAATTCACTCAAGATGTTCTTCAAATCATCTGCACAGTTACTAACTCCTGTCTCTCTTCTACATTAGTTCTCAAGAGTCTATACTACAGCTGAATAAAACTCCGAATTCCATTGTTTTGTACTAAAAAAATTCAGAGCTATACTATTATATATTTTATTAATCTGTAAGTATAACCCATACTATATTTTATAAATTATATAGATTAGATATAACAGCGTAATACTTCCCTGTATGTAGAAAAACAATGCTCTGATACTATCCCACTAAAGCTAATCTATATTTCTATTATTTCCTAATTAAAATTGGATCTTAAAAAAAATTCTGGAAATGATTGAATTTTCTTTATTCTTCTAGTACTACAAAACTACCTTATATAAGCAATACCTTAAAAAGCTTTTGCAACACATTTTGCAATTCCAACAAATTCATCTTCTCTCCAAAAATGCATCATCTATATCTTACTAAAAAGGCGTACGCGTTACAGAGGCACCCTTTTTAGCAGTAGAGAATGCACCACATCAGCAGTAGTATCAAGAAAAGAATTGAGAAATAAGAGCTCTACCTCTTTCTGTCCTAGTTTCTCACAGAAACATGTGTGATAAAAAACTGATAAAGAAACTATTCTACACAAACTATTCTACACTACTCATCCCTTCTAAGTGTTTGAAATCAGGGACACAGTGCCATTACAGTATGTGTGTGTGTGTGTATATATATGCATGTCTGTAGTAGTTTTTTTTGTTAATCCCACACTGCTACACCATCACTGATTTTTGGTCTTAACTGAACTTTTAATAGCTCCTATTTCTAAAACAGAAATGCTACTTTTAAAAACATAATCGGTACTGCTGATGTGACTGCTCTGCTGAAAGTATCAACGGGGAAGCCATACCAACATATGTACTTTTAAATTTTTCTTTATTTTCTACAAAATCTGTATTCATCTTCAACACTTGTAAACAAATGTTTGTTTTCATTTTAGTCAATAGCATAGGCAAATACAGAAAGGCTGGGAGTGCTCAAATGGTTTACCACATCTCAAACATCGCAGGCTGCACTACCACACCCTGTAGGAAAGTGGCCTTTTCACAGTCCCGGTTCTGTCTCACACACACAATCGGGCAGAACTAGCGTATGTAACATCCTATGATCTTCTCTGGGAAGATCTTAATATTCTTTACAAATATCATTACACAAGATCTCTGAACGTAGGGAAGAAATTCATACTCGTGTTACCACCCACCAATAGTGTAATTACCTCCAGGATGGAAGTTTAAGGTTTTGTTCAACAGCTAAAAGCACCATTTCAAAAATCTAGATCAAGAAATACAAAAATACTTTCTTGCCACTTCCAAGTTTCCCAGTCACCGTATTTTAGTGCAGGAAATATAAATAAACTACTTTAGATTTCACCAGAACAATTAACCTTCATACCTGTATATCTTAAAAATAACTTGAAAGACTTGACTTTCCAGTTTTCTGTACTGTCTTAACAGGGCCACGCTTTTTCAGAAGAGTTGAAATTACAACTTCTAGTGAATTGATTAAAACATTACTAATAAATTCTGTATCAAATCACATTCAAATTGTCAAAGATGATGTGATTGACTCAAGACTTGGGAGATGCACAATCTGGTATAGAATCTGCTGCCTATGCTTCAAGTTTGGAAACCAGCAGAAGAATTGAATCCTTCTGAAACATACACAGTAAATACACAGCACTATCTCCTATCCAAAACATATTCAGTAAAGCAAACAAAGCTCAAATCATGGTAAATCTAAGCTGCAACTTGACTTGTATGAATCATTTCAGCTTTGCAGTACCGCAACTCTGAATCAAATAATTCAAAAGAATTTCTGTTAAAAATACAAACTGATTAGACAACAAACTTTAAAGGCTGCATCAGATTATTAAGTAAAAACATAAAACAATAGCTCTTTTGGAGTATTCCCAGATGAACATTTATATTGACAGGACTACTTGAAAAGCCAATTAAACTAAAAACAACTCATGAGTGGAATAACGCTGCAGACTGAATGCTGGTGATCTGCACTCTAATTTAGACAATTAAGTGGCAGAGTTGACATTTTATGATTGCTGAGATTCTCCCAGCTAGGGTTTCAGTTGTGGAGGTAGCCAGCGACTGAGAACTTTAAAACACATATATAATACACACTGGCACACTAGATGGGAACCAGATGGCCTGTAATAACATGCTGAGTAACAGTAAAACCCAACTTATAAAGTTTATTGGTGTAATTTGTGTAAAGGCTGCATAAAACTTCATTTCCTTCCTTATGAAGCTTTATGAAAAGTGGTTTATACTTTTAAACTCAATACAGTTTAATAACAGTATTGGAGTATGGAAACAGTTTTGAGTATGGAAAAAGATATGTTGAAAGGAATTAATGATATAACTAGTTTCAGTATGATAGGCAGGAAAGAAAACTTCTAAATTTTCCCTTAAAATTATTTTAAAACTACAGAACTCACAGTACGAGTAAACAACTATTGGGTTTTAATAGCACAAAGATGCAGTTAAGGATAGGACAAAACTCTTCCCTGTCAAAAAAAAAGGAAGTTCTTTTTGAAAATAAGCATATTCAATAAAAAAAATGGTTTACTATACTTTTGTATAGATTCTAACTTCTTTGCTTAAATCTCTTGTTTATCGGAATTACCTTGCATATTATTTTACAGTTTTCTAGATCAAGTATAAGAGCAAAAAAACTATCCATACTGAAAATCCTATAGACAACAATAACACTGTACTGGCTCCCTGTCAGCACTGGGTAAACCTTACTGCATGTAGAGATCCTTAAGTGAAATTTTGATTCAGCTTTTAAAAAAGTATTTTCAAACACTAAAGCAGGCCATTTTAAATCTAAAGAAGAGTAGAAGTGAGAGCACAAATGAGTGCACACAACTGAACTCTGACAACCAAAAAAACGTGAACATATCCATTCCTGTATTTCATGAGCATTACTATGCTAATCCTACAATCCACTACACTGCTCAAGAAGTCCACATAGAGTCACAGAATCAGTACCATCAAATACTCATCACTGAACTTCATGTATATTTGTTTCCAGGATTAAAAGTTTTATCTCTGAGATAAACAGATCATAGATTATGAAATACTTCTTAATTTTCCTTCAGTAGTAAAGCTTGAAAAAAAGAATGAGCTAGTGGTGAATGAGGTCACTGAAACTGAGTTTCTCCAAGAAAACTGGTTGCTTCTGATTACGCTTCAGGCAGCATGAGATATCTGCAACAGGCAGCAGAAGGTGAAGATGGTTAGCACCATAACAAAAATAGAACTACTAGAAATCAAAGTACAATTACTATTCAAATATGACTAAAGATTCCATGCAATGGCTCTGTTACCCTTCCAGTATTATTCTGTGTTACTTTGTACAAAAAAAAATTAAGCTAGCAAATGTTTTTATGTAATTCCATGACAAATTAATTGCATTGTATCAAAAGGTAAATGCATACAACTCTGTAGTACCTCTAAAATTTCTGAGCTAGTCTGGATACAATTACTTCTTCAGAGTCTCTCTCACAACCAAAAGATACTGGATTAATTACAAAATATACTATCAGTGCCATATAAGCTTAATGCCATCACTCCCTTCTCACACCACGACTCAAATACTACAACAAACCAGATATTTTTAGGATGTTTAATTTAGATTTATTATAATACATAGGCAGGAAAATTCTTAAATCCTAGGATAATCCATGAAGAGGTATTTAAAGCACCTAGACAGAGTCTGCTTAAGTCACATGCTAAGATTCAGAAGATTGACCTAAGGCATTTTTTCTGAAAAATAAATGCATATCTTACTGCCCAGATCGAAGTCTGATAGCAAATCTCAAGTACAGTCGCAAAATCTTAAAACACATTAGTATCTACTCATATACGAAACCTGTCCTTGTTGAAAAACCAGTTGAACTTCAAACAACAATAATAAAACCCAACAAAGATGCATTATTTTGTCAGTAGGTTATGTTTTGGCTCAAGGAAGAACTAGTATTAGTATGTAGGATCCTCCAGGCATAACCAGTGAACTTCTGGCAACAAATACAAAACACAATTCTATACAAATCAAAGGCATAATTATTAGGCAGATCTTTTCATTCCTAAAATTTAAGACAAGCCAATAGAATTTGTTACAAGTAAAATCTCACACCAGCCAAAACCAGCACAGATTTCCAATGAAACCACCGACACTGAAATCAATGAAGTTGTCTTACCGTCAGGAGTTCTAAACCAGAACAGTTTGCTGTGTTCTACCAAACTCATTTGTTTTGCTTTACTTGGTTGACTATGAAAATGAGTTTTCCTAACATAATACGAGAAATTACAATCTGTCTAAACTGTAGAAGATATGCTGATATATATATTCCCTCGGCCTCTTATTTTTGTTGTGAATGTAATTCAAGACTTAATTATTCCTCTGAATAAGGAATAAGAATTTTTGAAGTTACTTGGAGATGCTCAAATAAATATCATCTGTATTAAAAAAAAAAGCCTGAAATGAAAACTTTGCCAACATATTGTCTTGTCTCTCTGTAATGAATGGAAAGCTTCACTGAGGACTCAAGAACAGAACTTGTTCCTATTAAGTAGCAAAAAAAAGATTATTCCCATGACACAGAATCACAGAATGGTTTGGGCTGGAAGGGACCTTCAAAGGTCATCCAGTCCAACCCCCCTGCAAGAAGCAGGGACATCCCTGACTAGATCAGGCTGCTCAGAGCCTCATCCAACCTGGCCTTGAATGTTTCCAGGGATGGGGCATCCACCACCTCTCTGGGCAACCTGGGCCAGTGTTCTACCACCCTCAGTGTAAAAAATTTTTTCCTTATATCCCGTCTGGATCTACCTCCCTCTCTTTTGAAACCATTACCCCTCGTCCTGTCACAACAGGCCCCGCTGAAGAGTTTCTCCCCATCTTTCCTGTAGGCCCCCTTGAGGTAGTGGAAGACCACTGTAAGGTCTCCCCAGAGCCTCCTCTTCTCCACGCTGAACAGCCCCAGCTCTCTCAGCCTGGCCTCACAGGAGAGGTGCTCCAGCCCTCTGAGCATCTTTGTGGCCTCCTCTGGACCCTCTCCAACTGGTCCAACATTATCTGGAGCAAAATCCCACAAAAATTGGATGTGATATGGAAAGAGTAGTTGCAAGGAGTAAAATAAATAAATAAATACGATTATTATTAGGACAGTCCAACACTGGTTCTTGGAACCTAACCAAAATAGATTTGGGGTTTTTTTGTTCTGTTTTGTTTTTTGGTTGGTTTGTTTTTTTTTTTTTTTTTTTTTTTAAAGTTGGCACATTTTAAATTTGGGGACCAGTCTGAAGAGGCTAAACTCAAATACACTACTTTCACTGAGGAATCTAAACCAAAGACCAAGTCAAAGAAGTTCTAAAACTGACCAGTTTTATTCTTACTCCTTCACAGAAATTAAACTGTGTTGTACACAAAAAAATTTAAATTGTGTTTACTGATACCTATTCTTTACATTGGCTTCTTCTTCATTTATTTAATATTGAAGAAACCAAACCAGTAACCTGCAACTACATTATTTAGTAGACAATTCCAAAAAAAATGCAAGCAGAGTGAAGCTCAGTGCTCCATGGAAATTTCTTTTTTCATAAGCACATACTATTTTAACAGACACGCACAGTCTGTTCGCGGGAGGAAGTGTGGCTGTGAATCCCAGGATTCTGTCAGTGAATAGCAATTCTATAAAATCAAAGCCATAATTATTAAGCAGATCACTTCATTCCTAAAATTTAAGGCAAGCCAATAAAATCTGTTACAAGTAAAAATCTCACACCAGCCAAAACCAGCACCCAGACACTTACAAAATAAATTCAAGACTGACGTACAGCATATTGTCCTTTAAGTGGAATATGCAATCAGCCTGTGATATTCGTAAGATCTAGAGAATACTCCCCACCAAAAGGTAAATTCCAAGAAGATTGATTTCCAAGATTCCCTTGAAATTTAGCAAATAGTTCTCAAGCCACTAAGTATCCTGCCCTCCTCAGGCCTGGAGGTCCATTACAAGCTGGCTTTTAATGCCCAAGATTTCAGAATGCAGATGACATCAGTGACCTATGGAACATTCTTCCGCCCCATAGAAGGCTGTTTTTAAAGAAATCCTAGGAATTTCTTTACAACCTCTCAAAGAACATTAATATGGCTACTTCATCTTAAACTCAAATTCTGGAATAGTGTCACCATTTTTGCATAATTTGAAATGGAAAAATCTCAGCTCAGGAAGAGAACTTTTTAATTTTCTGACTCATTCATTGCTAAGACATTAGTAATGCAGCAGAATAGCTCCTTCTGCTCACAGACATATGCCAAAGCACTCTCTTCTCGCCACAGGTACCAGCATGTAACCTTCAGTCAGCCAGAACAATTAACAGAGCTTCACAGTCAGCATTTTAATTTGCCATCCCGATTGTATTTGAAATATAAAAATCAAATGTCAAAAACTAATCAGCAGCCACAGCAGTTATGACTTTTCTAGAATCACTATCATTTTTCCCCAGCTATGTGGTACTTTTCGGCAAAGTTCCAGCAGGCAGTTTTCTGTTAAATCGAGTGTGCATCTTGAGTTGGTTTGATTATTTCTCAGGTATGAGTAAAACAGCATCTTTTTTTTTTCCTCCTAGGAGAAAAATCCACATGGGAGGGCAAAGGTGTCAGCTACTGTGCCCAACGAGGCACTGGTACCAGACAAGCACAGAAGAGGCTTGGCCCAAGCAGACTGACAACAGCTCAGAGGAAGTGACAGGAAAAAGCAGGGAAGGGAGCTGCAGAGCAGTTAACGAGCCTGGAGCAGATGAGTTCAGAAGTAGGATCCTCCAGTGAGAAGAGTCTGCAAAAAGAGAAAGAAAGTCCCAGAGACTTAAATGAAAGTCAGTTGAGATGAGAAAAGACAAACTGGAATAAGTAAGGCTACAGATAACTGGAAACAGAAGACTCTATTGGGAAAAGTTCCATGACAGCTGGAAAACCAAAAAGCTGTAGGCCTCAGGGCAGAAAACCCTGGTGCTTTCCACAGGCCCTGCGCATCAGGGACAGCTGAGTCAGGAGGAGCTTGAAGTCATCACTGTTTGTCCTCCAGCCTAAGCAAGATCCTAAAAGACTGACTCTTTACTTTGCCTCTTTCCCTCTCCCACCTACTTCAAAAATATCTCTGGGCCTTTCCACAATGTTCTTGCCTCTGATTTTAGAGATGATAGGCTTGGACTACTAGATCAATAACTGGTGAATCTTAAACTGATACCTCAACACACCTACAAGACCTTCTACAAAAAAAAAAACTACTAGAAAAGTTTTAAAATGTATTTAGAAGCAGCTTAAAATCCTATGTTCCTGCTTTGTTACATAAAATGTTGGGGTTTTTTTATTATTTGGCTGAGGGAAGCGGGTTGTTAAACAGTTTTATCTTCCAGGCTTCTTAGAGCTGTTTGTTAAAAAATTTTCTCATTCAAATATGCTACAGGCTCAAGTACCTTACTTATTCTCCAAATACATCTTAACAAAACTCTTAAAAAAAACTAATATTACAAATAATCAACTGTATAAATTTTTATTCCTTCTGCAAGGTATAACTGGTAACAACTTCCTGTGTTGAAAAGGACTCTGAAAAGAAATGAAAGGGAATATCTCAAACATTAAGTCAGAAATCAATCATTAATCTTCTCATTTGCTACCTGAACCAATGCCATTCTCAAGAGATTCCTCTTATCTCATAATAACCAACTCCAGCCTTTCCAAGCGGTCTTCAACGCCTAGCGCAGCTCCTACAATACCTCCACCTCTGCAGCGATCTTCCCTTTTGCTTTTAACTCCCTAATGCAGCTTGGCATGTGAATTCCAAGAGCCTGTGATTCTTATAACACTAGTTTTCCTGTTTACACCATACAGTTCATGTCTGAGCGGTAACTATTGATTTCACCAGATTCATTGGTTTTTTTAGACCATAAAAATACTGAAGCAGACTCTGCAATTTAAAGTTAAAAATGCTATCCAATTATAATACATGCTGTCCAATTATAATACAAGCTACACCTACATCCATACACACACAAACATGGCCAGTACTGGTACGTTATGCGCAAATGTGTACAGTGATTTCCTTCATACCCAACAGCATCTCATCTTATTCTTGCAACACTCAAACACAGATGGAAAAACAATTTCCTCTTCAGATATGATCCAAAAATCAGTTAATAAGGCAAAATAATTGCATTTAAAGTTCACAAGTGTGACGGTGTGTAAACTGTAGCCTCTTTTTGTCAGGGAAAAATACAGCTACAGCTGTTTTGATGACCCCAAATATTTTCCTTCTGGCTTACAAACTTACATGAAGAGTATAAGCAAAAAAAAATTTAAATTTAAAAGAAAATACTGACACAGCTATCACACAGAATACGTATTTATATGTCCAAATTCTTTGAGTGTGCAAATCTGTCACTTAAGCCACTTCAAAACTCTGTAAAAACACTCTCAAATCTGACCTTTTCCTACATCTTTTCATTTCAATTTTAGCTAAGGTGATCTTTGTTTTTTAAAATCTTACTTTCTACAAATAAAAATCAGAAATTGTAGAAGTACCGAAACATAAGAAAACTGTCTGGTTAAATTTCCAATCAAATTATAAACTATAACTACAATCATAGGGTATTTCAATATCAGCTAAGATAACAAAAAGAGATGTTACTGGAGCTCAACAAAAATGGGGAATATGTTCTCCAGAACACTGGTTTCAGTTTAAATCTAAATTCAGGAGCAAAACAGTATATAATTGTAAACTCTGTGTCATACTTTGAATAAGTTTGGTGATAGCCCTGGCACACTTACCAAGCTCCTGTACAGGAAAAGGCCTTCAGCTTAGCTCAACTTCTTTTTAAACAAGCATAGTATTTTATCTCCTGATTTCAATTGCTTCATGAGGTTTTTATGGAGCTAACAAATGGCTGCCATAATCTGTCCAAAAGTCATTACACAGGCACAAGATGAAACATACAGAGCTTGTAAAGCACTTCCTAAAACTCAGAATATAACATTAACGATGGTACATTAAAAAGACCCCTGAGTGAAGGTAACAAAACACTAATCTGAAGAAAGGAACTAAAACTCCAGAACCTCTCATTTCCGTGATCCGCTACCCCTAGGCTGGATTTGCAAGCTATTCATTGGCATGACAATATCCAACTCCATCTGTTAAAAAAATCACCAAGCCCACTCACAAGGTGCTGTCCCAGATTCAACAGGGCATAGGCACCAACAGAGACGTGTTTTTTAAAGTGACACATTCTGCCAAAAAGATTATTCTGATGGATGGCACATGCTGCCAAATCAGGCCCACGTGTTTCAGCATGAGATATACACTGTGCTCCAGAATCCATGATTTCTTGCTATCTCACTGATAGCAAACTCATATAAAAAGTCATTAATTTCTTTAAAATGTCTTCCTGAAATATAAGAGTTAAAAGCCAGTGTCTGGCTTTACCTGAGCTACACAAATCCATCCTCACTTAATCTCATGTTCCCGTATCAGTTACTCTCATCTTTACTGAAATTATTGTCTCCCTTTCTGACAGAAGAGTGACAAACACTACAAAAAAAAAAAAAATCAGTCTTTATGACAAAGAACTCTGATAATGCAGCTATCACATCCATTCTGCAGCTTATATACCCCACAACCTGCTGCATTGCTGTTTTGACATGTAAAACTTAGAAATTGGTAGTAAACTCCCTGTTTAGCAATCATTAGCCCGGGAGACAAAAGGTAATGATATTGGTTTACAAATACTCAAAGGAAAAGTAGCTTGCCGCATCCCTAAATACTCTCTGATCTATCAATCAATTCTGTAGGTAGCAACAGAATTAAATTGCTTTAATCTGGTCTGAAAAACTCACTTAAATTGATTTATAACTTGGGTAAACCAAAGAAACCTCTGCCTCAAGATCTCCAAGATAGGTGGTCAGAAAGAGAAGCTTTCTCAAATCAGACAATTAAAAACCACATATCTAGGAAAAAAAAAACAGCAGCAACACTGTTTTTAAAGTAAGAACTCTCTTTTACCAAGCCATCTCTTATAGATGGCTTACAAGCTAGCAACATTGTGCTATATTTTTTCATTTAATCAACAAAATCAGCTTTCATATAGATATCCTTGACACCTAAACTGCAAATATAAGAAGTATTACAAATAACAATGACAAACACTCTAGGATTTGACCTTTCTACATAACTGTCACTGATACTTGTAGCTTTGCCCATATAGGAGAAAAGTCACTTGCAACATTTTATGTTCCCCAAAGATACAATCTCTCAACAACATCTTTTTTCCTAATTGCTCACCTTTCTTCACCTCTTTGCAGCCTGCAGGAAGTACTTTTAACAGCAAAGAAAGTCTGAGCCCTAGCTAAGCCTTCATACCGAGCATTTTAATGAGGCAGTCTGCACACCACATCACACTTACAGCTTTCTTAGAACTCTCTGTCAGTATTCAGAAACTAAAAACGTGTTTTTACCATGCATTTTTGTCATCCTTCAGGAAAGCAAATAAACTCTCTTTCTGTATGCTGTTATGGCTTGTAATTTTTAAGTCATAAAATCCATCTACACATTTACAGGAAAAATAAATAAATAAATCACTAACTTATCACACCTTGATAGTAGTTGGAATATAGCCTTAGCCTGGGAATTTCAAAGCAGATGAAGCAAAAAAAAATCAATATTGAAAGGAAATAACATAATTAATACTCCTATTCTGAAACTCCCAACCTTCATTTTGCTGTATCCTGAAAGTGACAAACTAGATACATATATGAATTTATAATACTGCTCACCCTTCAGCAAAAGGCTGTCATTTGTTCTCTATTGCACACCAAATACCTTTTATATCAAAACAGAAGGCTTTTGACTGGAAAATTATTAAATATTCAAAGTCATTTTCTGCTATAGGTTGAATTAAACACAACTGGAGTTGCATAGTGCCAGCTTCCAATTTACAAAGCTACTTAGAAATGTTACATAAACACAAGAGAAAGTTATTTTCTCCAAGTATTTGTAAAGTAATTCCTCAGATAGAGAAAACAGAACCTGAAAACATGTGCAAGTATTCATAACTGACAGTTACAAACATGAAACATCCCACAGGCTTGTCACAAAAGTCATTTCAATGACAGCTGTTACACCTACTACTGAGGGCAGCTCTAATGAACTGGAGACAGTCAAATTATCTCAAGGCAGCAAGATGATCACGCAGGGACCAGATGAGAAAGAACTGGCTAAAACCAAAAAGGGACATGTAAGGTTTGCTCTAGCAACACAAAGTGAAGATACTAGTCCATCAGCTAATAGGAAAGCTTCCTTCATGCAAAAACTCACTAGTCTTTTCGATAAAAATACCTTTTGGGCTTTTTCAAAAAATTACAGTTATGGTCAGATATTTAACACTATTAACAATTCCAGGGTAGGAATGCAAATCAGAATATAGAAAAAATACTGAGATGAATTTGAGTCCTTCAACTAAGAATGGCCCATAGAAACACACAAAACACTGCGGAGTGGCAAAAACAACATCCAAATCACTAGATACCACCTAAGAGTTCACACCACTCAAAACAACTCTGATGTGAGTGTAGGGAGTATGTACAACTCACTGAAACACCATATTCATAATTACAGTGTCTACACTGACAAGTAGGCCAACAGGAACAGAGCTGTAGAGTGAACAGATGCTGTTAAGAAGCTGACATCCACACCATCCACATTTCAGTTTGTTTGGTGGGGTTAAGTTTTTTTGGTTTGTCTTTTTGTGGTAGGGTGTGGGGGTTTTTGTTGCTGCTGAGTCTTTTTTTGTTGGTTTTGTGGGTTTTTTTGTTTGTTTTGTTGGGTTTTTTTAAACCACATAGAGCTAGCTCTAGTCCAAGCCCATGGATTAAATGCCCCTTCACAGCTAGACAGCATTAGTACTGGAGCACACTTTCCAGTTCGCTGTTATCCAAAAGGAATCCATCTTGCAGGCTCAGAGAGCTCCACAAGGTAAACCAAAGCACCACGTGCAAACAATTGCGTAATTCATTTTGAAAGTGCACATCCAAATCCATTACTGCGGAGGCACACCGAGATAACCATTCAGGCATGACCTGAAGTTGGGAGACATGCTGGTAAAAACCTTGATAAATCAAAAGTAAGTAGTCCAAACAAGAAATTAAAAGATGTTTGCAAATTAGCAAGTTCTAACACTGCTGAAAAGTAGCATACACAAGGAAAAGATTAATACTTCAGTATGCAAGGGGACCTAACTGGCAGAATAACAGGAAAACTGCAGAAAAGGACCTGAGGATTAGTTTAACTAGGAATTAAAATGAAAATTAAAAAGTGATAGAGGAACATTAAAAAACAAACAGCATCTGAGAACAAATGAGCAGGCATATTATATGTACAAAGTGAACAGTACAAGTTCTGCTGCTATAGGCACTGGTGAAGATTCTCAGCAAGAATATTTTGCCCAGCTTGGGCATCATATTTCATTAAATACACCCAGGTACGGTAGAGAATGCAGGTCAGAAATAAAGTTGCCAAGAGACTTCCAAAGTTACCTGGAGTTAGAAAAACCTGGTTTTATTTACCCAGGTTAAAGAACAGTGGAAGTCGTCTTGTAGCTTAAAAACCACAACAAATAAACAAAAAAATTATTTGCCCTTGTATCCACCAAATAGGAGTTAAAAAAAAAAAAAAAAAAAGCAGAGGCTTAGTTTGCAGCAAAGATTTACATTACATATTAGGATAAATACAGTTAATGTATGAAATTCTTACTAGCACAGAAATAACTAAGTGCTGGAAGAGGTTACAAAGCTTCCTTTATGACATAAATTTAGGAATATCTGAACAAACACTCATCCAGAGATGCCGTTGTTTATAGATGGATCTCATGGTGAAAACAGAGTAGATGAACTGGTACACATTTCAATAATTTTATACTTTCTGTCACAAAAAAAATACATTCTTGATGTTTTATTCTAGTGTGTATATATAAACATATATACATGTACACACATTAAGTATGTTTGTCTGTAATATTAATTTCCTTTCAAAATCATGTATTTCAAAAATGTGCATGTATTGATCAGACATTACTATTTATTGCAGAAGCATCATCATTCTGGACGGGGCTCTGAGCAACCTGATCTGGCTGGAGATGTCCCTGCTCCTTGCAGGGGGGTTGGACTGGATGGGCTTTGAAGGTCCCGGCCAATCCAAACCATTCTGTGATTCTCAGAGAATGCAGTTTACCACTCCTTTAGTACATTCAAGAAGCTTTGCTTGTGCACTTATAGAGCATAGGAAGCAAGGAAGGTTTCTTTGTACTCTCCATCTCCAATAAAACCAGTATTCACTCTGGGATTTATAGTTATTACCATGCCCTTCATAAATCTTATATCAATGGCTACAGTTAGACTTACAAGTTTCCCAAATTCTCTATCAAACAATTTGATGGCGAAATCCATTCTAGGTCTACAAGTTAAAACACAATTATCAATTAATCTCTAAATATAGAAAGACTATTAAAGGACCAGCTGGCATTTTCAGATAATGAAAGCCAACACTGTTCTTTGGCATCAGCGCTAGCTGGTGTTGCTAAGCTACTGCTGCTGCCCAGACAGTTATACACCATCAGGTACTTAATTCAGGTACGTCAGTGGTCTGAAGGGAAAAACAAACAAACAAACAAAAACAAAAAACCAAACAAAAAAAAAGACAGAAAGAAAAAATAAATTCAAAAAGCACTCAAAGTATTTTTATACCAGTAAAACTCAAATCTTACCACCTAAGTCTATGAAATATAGCTTGCGTCCATGATCAAACAATATACAGAGAAAAACAACTAGCTTTCAGTACTATTTCAGAGTCCATGTTATCTTTACTTGCCCTGTTAATTCACTTTGTTTTGGGTTTTTTTTGCTATAAATCACAAAGCTATACATCTACTAATACTACTACTATAATCCTAGATTTTAATGATAATATTCTCTGCACTGTTAATACATTTCCTTGATACAGGTCACTAGGGCACTGAAACAACTAAATTCACTGTTTCTGCAACATGCTATAGTTATTTTTAAAACATATGGACAGGTTAGGCTAGAAAAAGTTTTACTTTCTCAGGCAAAGGGCAAGAACTCATCACCATTATGGTTATTACAGTTCCCTCAGCATGTTTGTACAACCTCGTTATCCAACGGTATGGTATATTTATAGCTTACTAAAATGACTTGTCAGATGTTGAAATACAGAAGGAACAGATAGCACATTTCTTAAGAAAGTACTTTTGGGACTGAGGAGGTGTGAATCCTGTCTGAGAACACACTATTTGCTTATCCTCATCTTCCCACTCCTTAGGCATTTCAAATGGCAGTTGGAGAGGCAAACATTTCTCCCAGTTAAGTGATAAAAGCATTCTTTAACAGACATCAAACACACTGATTTTTATCCTAAAAATACATTTTATTGCCTTATACTGAAATTATCCAAAAGTTAGTGCCTGCTTCTGAGAAATCCAGTACACCACACTTATCCAACTATAAACTTATGATGTCCTAAAACAGCTACACGAGGTATCTTTTTTCATGCTAGAGACTCCACCTTTCCTAATATACAAGCCTTTTTTCCTTTTTCAGCCCATTCCTTGGTAATTTAAGTGGAAAATAATGGAATCCCTTCTTGCAAATTTATGAAATTATAAAATCACCTTTCATCTTCTTTAGGCTGATCTCCTCAAAAAGTATTTTTTACTTCATCCAAAGTATCATTATATGTACTTATACTATCAAACCTCTCATTTCCACAAGAGCCTACTGATTAACATAATCACTGTGCATTATTGTTAATCTCCATGCTCCTTGTGTGCATCTAACAAATATAATTACACTGACTGTTGAATTTTCTGTTTTCAGAAAACAGAACACTTCACAAAGTATCGTATTATTTTTAGGTATAAGCTTTTTACATCCAGTTCACCCTTAGCATTTTCTGTGGTCTATGCTGTCAGTCAGAACCTCACATCCATCTGCTTTGTTTCACCCTGTAGGACTGCCTAAAAGGTAAGACCTAACTCCAAAACACAGACCCCTGTCTCTGGTTGCTCTTAAATAACAAGGGAACAGATACATGGTTGAACGTCTACTTCCTAACAGGTAAGACTACAACTCGTGAGATGTTGCTCATATTTTTTGCCTGCTTTCATTAGATGACTCCTTGCTTAAAGCTTTAACCTACTGGCTGAATGACTGAAACAGGCCACAGTTTCAGTGTTTTATTCCATAGTTTCACCCAAAATCTTTCTGCTAAAATATAGTCCTAACATTGTTCCTGTCTATCTTCTTAAACTCTACAGAAGAAATGTATCAATAACAGCCTAAATTATCTGACTGAAATACCTGATCCTGAAGCGCTTATATTGCGGGCAAAGGAGCTAAAAATTTCTTGATTTAATTTCTTCGATGTTATGTTAACATACTGAAGCAAGATACCAGAAGTATTTCTAGACCTTTCTGAATTAGGGAAATATTGCTTAAAATATTGCTCTAATTTTTAAATTAGATAGTTTTCAAGAATTTGGGCTACAGCCCATTACTACATTTTACTGGAGCATTCAATTTGGCACCAGATTCTTTTTCCTGATTAAGTCAATTGCAGTCGATATAAGGAAATACATTGTTTGGGAACTCTCATACAGTTCCTAAATATACCTAACTATAAACAAAAAAATCTAGTTAATTCTTATCTTCCAGGAGCTCTAGAGTTAAACACATGTAGACTTATTTTTATATGGGAAAAACTCATTCTTCACAGATGTCTCTTGTTTCATTAATATTATATAAACTGTAACAGACATGGATGAAGGGAAGATACTTATAATATTAAAAAATAACCACCCTCCAAAAAAAAAAAAAAATTGTTTGTTCCAGAAACATTAAAGATAGAAAAGTCACTGTGACTCAAACTGGCTACTCTTTTGCCATTACTTCTTATCTTCTCTGTTTTTCAAAATAGGTTAATTAACCAGATAATGCAAGATAATTATTTGTGTAGTTTTGGACCCAAAACAGCTGATCAAGACAAAACCTCAAGTTAAGCCCAAACAATTCATACTGTAAGGAAAGCTTTTAAACTGTCAGGACACAAGAAGGAACTATCAAGTGGAAGGACATCTGCAGTTTGTCTAGTGATAAATTATAGTTACACAAGCAAAAAGTATACTGCTTCAGAGGAAGGTTCGATGTCAGAAAGAGAAAATGGGTTTGCTTCCTTCCACCTTCCTTCCAATTACTTCAGATTCACAAAACAATGAAGGACACGACTGAATACTTCAGACAATCCTCATCTAGAACTGGCAAGTATCATCACTGGGAATGACTCTTCCTAGGAGCTGGTCTGATATTCAGGCTTTCAGACATTCAATTCACAGTAAGTTAGGTCAAGGAAGATAAGCACATGGTCTATGTTAAGGAAGATGAGCACACAGTCTCCAGTGGACAGCAAAATGCCATTCTGATGTTGGTTATTGTCTGTATAACCCTTTATTGTTTGTACTGTCATTATTGCTTTTACAGTAAAAATTCCCTTCCAGTCTAAGAGCAAATATTATATACCAACAGAAATTAGTCTGTCAAATAACAGCGCGAATTTTTTAAAAGTTCAAAGGAAAAGCTGCATTGTCTATTTATACTACTTAGCTAGTGAAGAAAATATTTACAGAATAAACACGAACTTCCCAAGCAGATACTACTGCTTTAGTATTGTTGCTAGTTACTACATACTATTTCACAGGATCTCAAAGTATGGTCTGACGGTTAAGCATTATTTCAAATCTATGACCCGATTTCACAAGGAAGGAAGGGAAGTTTTGAAGGGGAGCAAAGGTTGCTCTTAAATGACTTCCTAAATTCTTTAGGTCCAGAACAGTCCTATTTATGCTCGTGTAAAAAGGATAAGAGGTATGTCTTTCAAGAACTCCTTGAAAAAGTAATGTGTCCTCTTCTACCTGAACAAGCATGAAGAATTGGGTATATGAAGGAGACAGGCCTGTGTATTAAATCTGACTCCTACGTACCATAGCAACATCACTGATGTTCTTCTGAAAGGACAACCATTGCTGGTACAACTCCTACCTGCATGCAGAAAAGGCAACACAGAAAAGTTGTTAACATTTTGCCTAATCTGCACAACTTTACCAGGTAGAGAATGTGCTCCTCTCTTCCAGTCTTCTCTTCACTATTCTCTCTCTGCACCATGCAGCAGGTTCTGTGGTAGAAGCCTCAGAGATGCATCAGAGACATCACGTGATCCAGCTGCAAGACATTCCTACATATACAGACACAATGATAATGCGGACTCAAGGGCATGAGCTTGTCATTTTACATGTATTTTTTTTCTTTTTTTTTTCCTCCCCCATCTCAGTTGTGTTTTGTGACTTGCTTTGTTCCGGTTTTAATACGTTATTTTAAGATTAAAATTATTTCTACCATTCAGGTGTATTTAAATAAACTTCTATTCCCTAAGTCAACTTTTTTCAAGTATCCTTTATAACCAAATTTGCAACTAAAGCTCTGAGAAATATCCTGTGATGCCCCTTTTTACACATAACGAAAATCTATTTCATGTGAAATTCTATTCTGTTTAAAACTACCACGAAACAATAAATCCAAAATCTAACACATCAGAAATAAACTGTAAAAGCAGAAAGGACTACAAAGGCATACATTTGGTTTAAGAGACAGGCTGATCAATACACTTTCCTGATTATTACTATTTACAACAGATACTATAACCTTTCAGAAACAAAACACATACTTCTCAGCTGCAAACACGTCCGTACAAGCAAGAGGCTCAACCACTCTTCATCTGGAGATCCCATACTTCCATTAGGAGTTTTCTAAACACATTTTGTACTTTAAGATCACGAACATCAAAACTGAAACTCCCTAGGAAGAACACGTTAAGTAGTCTTTCCCCCCAGCCCAAAGAAAATTTCTATTTAAGGGGAAAAACATAAAGAGTGAGGACAGTAGCTTGGTAGTCTGGGTCATCTGAAACATATTAAACAGGCTGAGCTCCCTCCACACTGACACAAAGACAGGACTCGAGCCATTGCCTCCTTCCCCCCTCACGACCCATGAACACTACGCTCCTAGCTGTATAGGAATGCTCAGCATTTCATTTTCTTTAGTCTGATTTTTCACAAGTTTTCAAAAGGTTTTGGATTTAGCCTCTGGAAAGAAAATTTGTTTGAACCATAGCTACTTTCAGTATCTGACAAAACCACTTTCTAGCAACGTTATTTTCAGAATAGCAAAGCAATTACTATGCTAGCCACATGTTCACGGCACTATTTTAAGGAGTGTGACTTATAAAGTTCTTGATTATAGTTTACAGAGTCAGAAATTGAAACCCACCTATTTTAGTACCATTGATCAACAAATGCTTTTCACTGCTATAATAAAAGAATATTCAATGCAATTTTTCTGCTAGAACCACAATGACTAGAACGCGTAATAGTGAGATAATTACTTGTGTTTATTATTGTTAAATGCCATTGTCCATTGACTCTTTACTATGAATGCTGAAATAATACATTTTGGCTTGAATTATTTTTTAAAGAGTAGCCTTGCTTTCTGTAGTCAGCCAAAAATCTACCACAATTCTTAAAATAGCTGCATTCACAATTTTCACCTAGATGAAAATAAGTTTCTTCTCTGAAGAGCGAATGTAAAAGTCACATTACAAAGCTACATGTTTATTACCTCTCAGTGCCTCTACATTAAGTGTGTTCAGCTTAAAACACCTGGTTTTATCTCGCCTGGCATTGAAGGCTTATCTAAAATCTTCAGATTAAGCCATGCTCTTTCCTGCTACAAACAATAGTAAAAACAATCTCGTAAGGGAATTTTAGCACTCACATAAAAATAATTCTGTTGAGATGGACTCTTCATAGGTGACAAGAATAACAAAACTGTATACTTATCAATGCAGACATTATTTGCTTGCTCTGCATAACATAAATTACTCACGATGATGGCATCTGTAAAAGTTCATACTCAAAACTGAAAGCAAGCTTGCAAAGTTAGCAACACTTACTTCATAAATTAGACACAAAACTTTAAACTTGCAATGCTGCTTCAACTATCGATGTTAAAATCAAGCTGTTTGTAAAGATCAGAAATCCAAGTTACATCCAGTAATCCAAGCAAAAAATATATATTCTTCAAAGTGCTTATATTTTCTCATTTTAGTCTAGATACAATTACAATAAAAAGCAAGTCTACACTTGTTAGAATATTGTAAAATTATTCTTTTTTTTTTTTAATCACAATCTATCCAAAAGCATGTCATTGTAAGTGATACACCGGTAATTCAGAAGTATTTCTCATTTTGCAACTTGGCTCAAAGGTACCCAAAATACTCAGGATACTCAAAAGTAACACACACAGGGCACGGGCACCTGGCCCTCATTACTGGCTATTTCACTCTGCAGACCTGCACCAAACTACTAATGTAGATGTAACCGGTATGGAGTAAAATTCTGCCCAGCAGAAAGGATTACTGGTAATTTGTAGGGAGTTCACATCCTCTGCACAACACAGGAGTTTTCAAGTTTGGCCTTACAGGTTCCACCTAAATTAGCAAAGAGTAAATGAAACAGGAGCAAATCTGTTTGCAAAAGAATTGATTCTTAAGAAGAGAGCATCCATGCTATACACATACTGGATGGGTGACTACTTCAGACAAGCCCTAGTCTGGTCCTGAAACTTAATACCTACTTGCTGCCAGACTGAGCCAAGTTTGTGTGCGCTGAGAACACTCCACAACGTGAAAGAACAGAGAGTGCGAGCACGTATATGATCAGAACTAAAGCACTGATATGGACGCATCCACAGACCACCAAAAATGACAATGATAAATTATACTGGGGAAAGGACTAAAGCTTCAAACAGCATGATCAAGTGCTTCTAAAGGAATTATGAACACACTGTTCTTACAAATCCAGATCCTAGCCTCTGGTTACGGGATAGAGATTGTGATTTTGTGACTTTGCCAAAGAGCAAAGGCTTAGCTTTCAGGCATTTTGGTCTTAAAATATTGCCTTCACATCAGTTATGATGCTCTAGATGTATAAATACTGCTCAATTATAAATTCCCCAGCTTTGTCACATTTGCATAGTATTGCTTTAAAGAAGTGTGGTTACTCCCACAGAGAAGAGGTAATGACCAGACCATATGCTGCTGCTGTAAGAGTATCTTCATCTAAATACAGGAGTATAACTATTTCAGTAGTGTAAGTTACGTGTTTTCAGGCAGTTCACACCCTACAGAGTTCCATTACCTGTTCTGCCCTTTGATTCCAGAAGGCACAGGAGAGAGCAGAAAAAGGAATTGTGAAAGAAGAGCCAATTAAGCATTATAATTCAAACTCATTCCTTCAATAAGTTGCAACTTACCACTAAAATGGAGGTGTAATAAGTTCAGCAGCTGCTAATGGCTGGATAATTGACCTTGGAAATTCCCATTTCAACTAAGCTTCAACTTACCTATTCCTAAGTTTCTCAGTAGACTGTAACTGTTCCACGCAGCTAGTTGTTGTAAGTTCTAGGGTAGCACTGACTATCTTTACAGCAAATGCTCCTACATTTCCAGCAAAAAGGGACATCTGGAAAGGACAACCAGAATTCAAGAAAAATATTTAATTCCTAAAGAGACTGAGATATACACCCATCTTTCTACTACAAATCAAAAAATAAAAAATAAAATTATATCTTATGCTGACAACACTAAGAGACTTACCCAAAACATAATATTTTTATTCTGCAATCTGCATGCCTACAGAAAAATAATGACTTCATAACACAGGTAAATTATAATAATACAGGATTTAAAAAAAAAAAAAAAAAAAAAACCAACTATTTCTTCTATTTCTTCTCTACAGATCGGGCACCTCTCCCCACCCCCTCCACCCCCCATCCTGTATCATAATGGGGCATCTTTGCTTTCTTCATCTATTCCTTCCTGTAACGCTGGAAGTTTTTTAACGAATTTGCACAATCAAGTCCTTCCCAGCCTTATAAGGCTTAAGCAACAGAATACACTTAGAAGCAAGAAAAGCTGGTTTGCCTCATGAAACACAAAATGCTGGCTTCCAGGAGTTGCCTATCTTCCAGCGTACTGAAGACAAGAAATCTCAAGGTTACACTTGGCCCAAAATTGTCAGGAAGTTACAAATAGCCATTTTACCACATGTAGTTCAAAGAATAAAAAAAGGAATACTGTCTTCTTTCTAATTGTTCATCTTTCCAGTTGTCTAATTTACTATCATTCCATCTGGATATAGAGACAACATTTTCACTCATGAATCCACTGTTCCAAAGCCCTGCCCCTCCATGGACTCCAGAAAGTACAGAGAATGCATGCAAGGCTTCTTACTCCTTATGATTATATGACATATACGATCTCTTCTTGTACACCAACACTACAGGTTTTAACTGGCATCTACTAACAGTTTATAACAGCCTTGTTCTATTTTTTTTTTTGTCTTTCACACAATATTGTCACAATGTACAAATCAAGAATACAATTAATGATGATCAATTACCTAGACAAGACATGTTGCAATCTTTGTTAATTTTATGAAGGCGAGAGGTAAGTCCACGCAGGTGACATTGATATTTTTTTTACTAATACTGTGTACTAGCAACATACATGCCTAGCAGCCTTCCTGAGACACAAAGTTCCAGACAGTTGACTTCCTTCCCCAGCTTGCTCACGTTGCAAAGCCCTGACGAGCTCACAAAGGAAAGGAAAAGTATGCCTGAGGTGTCGGTACATACAACCCATGTAGCAGAGACAGAAAAAACAGGGATGGTGGGCTAACTAAAGGACACAGCAGTAGACAGTAATACACAAAGTTTCAAAGAATCACAAGTTAGTGTAATTCTTTTATAAGTATATGTAACTGGAGGTTCCACTACAAGTAACTAAAATAGTTACTACATATTGCAGTTCTTAAGTGAGGAGTTAACAGTGATCAAACATTATAGTACAGTACAGCTTTCTCAAATTTATCATCCAAGCTAGCTGCTCTTATTTTGTGACTATCACACTGGCTAAAATCTAACATGAGTTGTTAGCCAGATCCAGCAGTCACTCATCTGTTGGAAAGGAGACCATGAATAGGCAAAAGATAGGTTAACAAATTGCCTGTAGGATTTCTAAGGTGATCCATTTCCTGGTCTTCTAAATGTCATCAATCTGAAGCAAGGAACATCGAGATAACTGTTCTAGTGTGTGGGATGCACCATCTTTCAGGAATGACGCAAGATCTTCAACATTCACATCGGGAAATCAGTTCCATTTGCTTCCTGAATCCAACTCTATTTGATAATCTGCATCAGAGGTCTGGTAAGTCTCCTGAAGCGGAAAACTTTTTCAGTGCAAAAATTTACCTACTCAATTCCCAAAATAGCAATACAAACTACTTCCAAAAGAAGCGTGAAAGAATTTGAATATTTACAGACACGGAACATTGTCTGAACCAGTAGCAAACTTCACAGAATAACAAATTGTCCACGATAAACTAATCATCATGGTCAGGGAGTCCACAGATTTGAAATCTACCATTAGAACAATCACTTACAGAGAAGGGATCTGGTCATTAATCTTACCCAGACAGCTAATGACCTCTCTGTGGTTGTAACAGATGTTCAGGAACATTTCTGATGATTTACGCAAACTCTAGGAAAAAAAATGAGTTTCTTCTAAGAAAGTTGTAGGTTAAGCTCTCAAGTTGTGTGTGATAACCAGGGGTACCCAAAACGAGCAGCCCAGACTAGATACTCTCATGGAGAAGCATGTGGCACACTCAGAGTTGCAATGGACATTTTGATTAAAACTACTTGATATCCACGCTAGTTTCATCTGTACCTACGGCAGGTGGACAAGAAAGCTACCATTTAAGTCCTAGATATGAGATGATCAGCTCTGAGACAAATAAATGATGTGTGCCAGCAGATTTTACAAGTTCAGTATATACAATACATACTACTAGCAGTAAGTTTACTTTCTCTCAAACAGCTTAGCTCTACTTTCACAGTAACAGACTCTCTATTGGCAGCAGACTTTTCACGCAAACTAAAGCTCATTCCTCCAATCTACAAATACCATCACTCTAGCACCTCTTTTATTTCACCTGACTATCCACAAGCAATAATGGAAAACTCCAAAAAGGAAAGAAAAAGGGGAAAGGGGGAAGGAAAAAATCTGTACCTGAAACGGAAAAGAAGAGACACAACACTCACAACTGCTCACAAATCATCTTTCTTGTGACCTCCCCTTCACTTCCACAATGGTTCTACACAGGAACATGCTAAAACAACCCGCTGCGTGTGAGGAACAGTCAGGGCCACAGACTAGCAGAGGCTTTTGAAAGTTAACTCCTCTATGCAGCATCCGAGGGATTTAAACCTATTTCATACATTGTCAGTGAAGAAAAGGCTCTACACTCAGCTTTCTCAGTTAATAATGTAGACAAGTATATAATGTATTTCACATTCTTCACGAGAGAGAAGTTGGGTCTGAGTTCACCTTGACAATCTCCCTATATACGTTCCCCTTTTCAAAGACCACAAAAAAGCATGTACATCATGAACCTTGAAGACATACTATATAAAAGCTGCTTTTAAATGCGAGGACTTTATCTGTTTTGAACATGAGATACGGATGAAAAGAGGCAGAATTGAGAAGAAACTTAATAAAAAGGAGAGGCAGTGCAAGACCTTTCAGCAACACACTTCTACACAATAATACAACTGTTGCCAAATAACTACATATAAAAGAAGAGACAGTATAAACTAAGATTTCTAGTGCCACGGTATCATCTCAGAAATATGTGTAATCTTATGATATCACTTACAATTTAATTAATGCTTTCCTATACTAGAGATAACTCTAGTCTCTGAGGCTGGAAATTTTCTCAGACTGTTGGAATCAAGGTGGGGGGGGGGGCAATAAACATCTTATTGCCAACTTATAAATAATTTCAATAAATGACTGCAGAGAGCAAGATTTGCCTTTGTAGTCACACTGACGTAGCTCTATCAGGCCTGTGGTTTGCTAGTGCCTTAACACTGATGTAGTAACCATAAACATTAAGCACACTTAGCTGAAGCATTAGAAGCAATCTGGGCATATACAAAACATGTAAACTACAAATTGGTGTATATTTTGGATTCTAAAGAGTGAAGAAATGTTTTCTCCTACTCAAGCAACTCTGGACCTACAGGAGAGACAAAGAGCCTTGTCGCCACTTACACTTTTGGGAAAAAAATTCAGTGACCTACCAGAACAGGCTAATTTTGAGAGCTATTCTTCCATGATCAAAACAGTCAGTACTTCACGTTCTTAAAATGATCAGACACTTAGGTTCGTACACCTTATACAAGAAAGCATATCCCTTTACCCAGCTGAGAGAAGGGGAAGATGAAATCGCCATTCTTCTGAATGAAAGACTGCAATGGGAACAAGCTACCTAGCATTTCACCACACATTTTGTAAGATCTTGCCAATGATTTCTGCCTACACAGAGAATCAACCAGTGTCTGCCCATCTAACCCCCAAATTGCCTTGTGCTCAGCATGAGGCTGACTCTCATTAATCACCTTCAAATACCTTAACACAAAATATATGAAAATATTTTTTTCTCTTCCTAATATGATGCTATAAAACATAAGACAAAGCAAAATGGTTTAAATTTGTGGGATGATGCTTAAAGAAGTTCTGACTTCTTCAAAGTTTTATGGAAATTATGGTGCCTTGTTCTTTAAATAAGCTCTCACTGGTACACTCATTTGATTTGATTCCAAACAGAAAGTGAGAAATTAGAACCTTTCCTTGCATTTGAATAGAGAATTTTCTGCAAGGAGTGTAACATGAAGACAGTTTTTTGGTTTTGTTTTTTTTTGTTTGTTTTGGTTTGGTTTTAATCAATTAGAAACTTACAAACGTTATGAAATTATTTTCAAAAACATTTAAAAGATTATTAGCAAATTTTTGCAGCCTTAATTTATATTGACAGGTGTCAAAAAAATGCTGAAAAGTGCAATGCCAAGAATATTCTGTTTTAGGATGTGCATTTCTAATTAGTAAAAACTAAAGCATATCACACTCCCCCAAAAAAAGGTTTAGAATTGCTACTTGACCATCAAGCAATGTAGGTATTTACTTCGGGTGGAGGGGGCGGGGGGGGGGGAAGTAGTTCAAAGGGAAGTTTGAAATATTTATGCCTAATTTTTGCATCAGGTAAAGAGACAAAGAATACTTCTATTATTTTTCTCTCATGTCACTCACCTCACCTTTAGTTATTTCTTTAACGGTATTTTCCAGAAGCACGCCGGAGGCGCTGGGCCCGGCTAACGGCTGCCAGGGGCGCGTGGCTGCACCTCTTCCCACCCCCCGCTTCCCGCGCGCCCCCGCCTTCCACAGGAAGAAAGCTGTGAGTGACGAGACACCTAGTTTTTGTTGAACTCGCTAAATACCCCAAAATGCTTTTAGAAAAGGCCGTGTAAGTAACTAACTTGGCCTCAAAGTTCTGTAGGGCTTACCACACTTGAAAACTGCTCTATTTTTACTTTATTACTTGAGACTTCGAGATAAGGAGGAAAGTAATGGTTATTCTTATGCTCCGGATAGACCTCATTTATAAGGTAGAATTATTTTTTTCTAAAAGTTGGCTCTTAATTTAGGAAGCAATTTATACCTGTCTCATTCTGGTAGCAGAGGACAATAAGGCGTTCCAGTCAAGTCTGGCAACACTTCCCCCGTACCTTCCACCAATTCACAGCACAGGCTGGAATCATGGCTTTCTCCTCTGTGATGAGCAAGTAACGCTCAGGAAATCATACTTTTCTATGGGTTACATTGCACAGAGAGAAGGGTAGAAGGCATCCACAATCAGAAAACCAGCATATTGTAGAGCATACTGATAACCTCTCAACGTCTCCTTTCACAAAGATTACAGGAGTTGGGGGGAAAGGTACTATTGAAAAAGTTGTCTTTACTGGAACACACAACGAGTTGTGTACATTCCTGCATGGTCTGTCAAGATAAGAAACCAAGTCTGCCTAAGCTGTCTCATTTTAGTAGCACATTAATACGTAAGCAGACAGATTCTTCATTTAAAATTCACACCTCGTCACAATGAAAAGTTCCATATTAGCCTGCAGAGGTTCAAACTCAAAAGAATAATTACCACCATATCGAGATTACTAGTGTAAACTGATGTTTCTTTTCAAAAGTCTAGGCGAAATCAAGAAAAATACTTAAATCCAAAAAATACAAAAAATACAAAAATCCAAAACTACTCTTCTGCTCTGAAGGACTCAAAAAAATTACTGAGTAACATGCTGCATAAGAGGATATTGAACAGCTACTTTTTAAAATTACACCATTTCTGCCATATGCTCAGAACTGAATAACTCAAATCATTTGTCTAACAGCTCTGGTTTCTAACAAGCACTTTCAAAGCTCAGAACTCTCTGGTCCGTTAAAAGAGCTGAAAAGACATACTTGAAACCAATAACGCATTAAATTAAATGGAGCAGATCCTCACCAACAATGCGAGCCTGTCACTAGCGCCCTCAGAAATACCTAGTTCTTCGTAACTGTCAAGTCCCATTTCACTGCTCATGAGAGAAACTTCCACAAACGAGTTTCAGACTAACGCACACACGTGTGCACTGGATCCGCACACACGCCCGAACACTGACAATCAGCACTGAGTAAGGCCACCTGAATAAATAAGAGTATCAATTTTTTAATTTTTTTTTTTTAATGTAAGCTAGCAGGACACGATGGGAAGTTGACAATGAAATCACACAGGGGTCAAGACCCAGGTTTGGGCATTTGCGTCGGGAACAGAGGAGCTCTTCCCTCAGACACCCGCTCGCGTGGGACCAGCAGCCCCTCGAGGCCTGCCACGCCGCGTGCCTACCTCAAAGCGCGCTCCCGCGCTGCCCATCTCCCGTTACTGCCTTCCAGCTGAGGGCTGAATTCGCCACCCGAGCACAACCCGGCGTCGAGGCCCGGAGAACGGCCGCGCCTCGGGTGAGGTCTCCAACTCCAAAAAGCCGCCGGAGTCGGCAACAGCAGCCCGCCAAAAGGGGCACCGCGCGCGGCGGCCCCGCCAGAGGCGAACCGGTTATCCCAGCTCCGCGCCCGACGCTGCCGAGAAACCGCCGAGCCCCGCGCCCCGGGGAACGCTCCCAAAGGCGGCACGGCCGCTGCCGGGCTCGGGCACCCACCCGCGGAGGGAGCCTCGCGCCCAACGCGCCGCCGCCGCGTGCCACCTGTGCCGGCGCGGGCTCGCTCCCGGGCCCCGAGGCGCTGCCGGCGGCGCGCGCGCCCCGCACCGACCGTTGGGCCCGGCTAACGGCTGCCGGGGGGGGGGCGCGTGGCTGCGGCTCTTCCCGCCCCCCGCTTCCCGCGCGCCCCCGACTCACCGAGAAGCCGGCCCAGAAGGGGCAGGAGTGGCGGACGCGGGCCGAGGTGGTGAGCGCCAGGGCGGCGAAGCTGACGGCCACGATGAGGCAGCCGAGCGCCATCTGCGCAACCCCCAGGGCCAGCATGGCCCGCGAACGGGCGCGGTGCTCCCGCAAGCGGGACAAGCTGCGAGACAGCGCCGTGGGGCTAAGGGAGCGCGCCCCGCCGGGGGGCCGCGCCGCCACCCCGCCGCCTCCCGCCGGCATCCTCCGCCGGGCCCCTCACGGCGCGGCCGGGCGGCACCGCCTCCTCCCGCCCTCCGCGCCCGGCGGGGAGGGCGCGCTCCACGGGGCGGCGGGCAGCCGCGGCGCATGGAGGTAGGCGCTGCCCTGCCGCCCGGGGCGACCCGCCGGGCAGGGCACGGCAGGGCAGGGCGGGAGAGGGGCCGCCGCCTCTCCCCGCTGCAGGCGCGGAGGGGCTGCGGGGCTACGGCGCGCAGCGCGCGGGGGCGGCTCGCCCGCAGCCGCCGGCGGGGGCGGCCCCGGCGCCGCTGGCAGGGGGAGAAGCGGAGCCCCGCTCTCCCGTCCGCCGCCGCTCCTGTCTCTCCCGCGAAGGGGAGGGGGAGAGGCAGGGAGGGGAAGGGGGAAGGGTTGTTTACGGCCAATGGCGGGCGGAGGCAGCGGCCCTGCGGGGAGAGCGGTGTGTGCGGGGCCGGCAGGGCCCTGCCCGGGGCGCCCCCCGCACCCGGACACCGCCGAGCCGCGGCGGGGGGCGGCTCACAGCTCGGGGCCCAGCTGCCGTGCGCCGGGGCACTGAAGGAGAAACCTGCCCCACCTGGGCTTTGTGCAGCGGGCACCTGGCAGCCCCCGCCCCTTGCACTGTGCCTCTGCGTCCGGCGGGGCGGGCAGGGAGGGGCTGTGAAAGGCACAACGCTCAGGGTCACCTTAACCTTTGTTTTTAATTTTTTTTTCCCTCCTCAGTGAACTACGACCAAGCCTCAGCTTGCAAGCATCCTCACTACCAGAATTATAAAAGCCACCAGAACGAGCTTCTATTTATGCAAAGCTCCCCGCCCTGCTCCTGCTCATGACGACACTGTCCAGCACGGTAGGGCTTAAGGCTCCCCACCACACCTGAAGGACATCTGAAAAACAGTTTTCTGCAAAAGGGAAGTCACAGTGATAACCTAGTGCCTGCTAACACTTAACCCTGCTTGTGAAAAACACACCAACAGAACCCAAAACCAAGATCATCATCTTAAGAGGTAACAGTATAGTTTAGATAGTAAATCTATTCCACGGTTAATGTTTGTAGTACCATAATTGGCTATAGCAGTGTAATTTTTTTTAATGCAGGAATGGGTATGTGTAGTCTACATACTTGTAATACTGCAATATTCATACCAAAAAAAAATCCTAAACACCACATGTAAACCAGGTTTAAATCTTTGTTCATGAGGTCCTTTCTCTTTTCTTTTGAGAACTCTTCTTTGCATAACATAGCTTGTTTCCTGGGGAAGTGTGCTTGGCAGGAAAGCATCAGAACATTGAAGTCCCTCGTTTTTTTTATACAGCATTCAGATATTTTACTATAACGGGGCGGGGGGGGGAAGCATGCCACTTTTAACTTAAAGTTGAGCCTATGCCACAAAGTAGATTAGGATAGCAGACAATAGTGCTGTCACTCCAAAATGGCTAAAATACTGCTCCAGCACATGTGCAACTAATATTTTAATCAGATCCAAAAAGCATCTGACAAAGCTCTACACTGAAGAGGCCATTGTTTTGTTAGGAGTTTTTATTCTAATGCAGAATATTACCAAATTAACAGTACTAGTAATCAAAAGAAGAGTTAGCTTACAATGTCTTCGTTTCTCAGACTGGGCATGAACAAAATGGGAGTCAGAAAGAAAACACCACCACCCACACCCTCTTGCCCAATACACAGCCTCAGCTGATGATCCTGAATTGGTTGCTGCCACAGGAGTGCTGTGTCCCATCTGAAAGCCCAGGTGGAACAGCTAGATGAAGGTGCATGGGGATGTATGGTAACAGATTACACTGAATTTTTGTTCATTCCAGTTCACACTATAACTTCCACTTGTAGAGTGGTTTGCTATCCAACATTGGAAATGTTACTTCAAAATACACCTTTCAAAGTCAAGGAACGGTCTGTGTTAAAACATTCTGCCGAAGAGAGTGAAAAGGGCTAGCAAAAAAGAAGCAAAGCAAAACCCAGAACCAAACTGAACCTGTGCAGTCTTCGTGAGTAAGCGGCTCATTCCCCGACCAGCCAGAAATGCTGAAAGTCATTCAACAGCAGGACAATTAGAAACCTTATAAAGAATAAATGCATTGAAACCTCTGTCTGGGTGCTCTCATTCGGGAGTAAGATGGCCCTAGGGCTTGGAGAAATTAGGACACGTTACAATGGGGTGTGAATTTACATGTCACTAACTCCCTGTGCTGATACTATTGTATGCGTTAAGTACAAAGCAATTTACTTTCATTTCCAAGGACTTTCCAAATGGCACATTAAAAAAAAAAAAAACCAAACCTGCAGTTTCGGGCAGTCCAGAGGAGGATCTGGCATTGCAAATCTACATGCTCATCCACTGTCTGTGAACCTCACATGTGGGCAAGGTCTCAGGTAATCAATGTGTGCACTGCTTCCAGTACAGCAAACTAAGGCTACCAGAAAACAACTATTTCAGCTTCCAGTAGGAATCCACAGGAGCTGAGATCACATCTTGTTCACTCCAATTTTCCTGAGCATTCAGATGTAGATAGATACCGCTCCAGATCTGAATCAGCTCTGGATACACGTCTTGGCTTTCTCTGAAGGCTCTCAGTTGCTGGATTGGTTTGAGAATTATTTGAGGGCAATTTGGGAAGTAGTATTGTCCCTAAGTTTAAATGACGTCACTTTGCTGAAGAGATTTTTTAAAATATTTCAGTGGTATTTTTCAATGCCTTATCATTGAGTGTATCTTAAAGTGGGATGTAGTACTGAAATTTCTTCCAGAACTGAAGTAACAAAAGCTTTGTAGCAACCATGTTTATATTTGAAGACTATAATATACTGATATTTAATTTAACAAATAATTTGATCATTTCCTGAAAGCAGCCAGAAGGGCACTACATATCAGACCTTATTATTAGCCTATTAAAAAACATAAAAACTCAGAAGCCAGCATGATAATGATCCCACTTCTGTGGTAATTGTCTCATTACTGTCAGTCTTTACTGGCTTCCAACCAGTTCAGAAAGCTGCTTCATACTAGGAACTATATTGGTGGACTGAAGTTCGGATTTATTCTGCCTCACTTCCAATGTTAGAGAATTTCATGCATCTTTATCTCTTCAATTGTTATTTGAAATTAAGTAAATGACATTTTCAAGTATGACAGAAGTGGAAAATGAGCAATAAGAAGTAAATTCATCGTTACAGGAAGCCTCGCTTACTAGATAAGGAAACTGTTAAGAAGGTGCCCTGCAGTGTATAGATATTGAAAATATGTCCAAAGGCTCTGCCACTGTCACTTCTACATAGCATGTCTCCAAATTTGCATACTTTACATGATTTCATTATTTTAACCAGCTCTTCTCTCTTATGTGTAAATAGCTCTAAGGACTTCATAAGCACTAACGATCCAGGTTGTCCCGCACAGTGTACATCCTAAAGATGTAGTGGAAATTGGTCAAATGAGGTCATATCACTGCTGAAAAATGAAATATATACTTTATCTACACATATACACAGAATGAGAAGAACCCACAAAGCCTAAAATACCTCCTTCCACATCCAACCTTCATAATGCATCTTGATATCTTGACTTTATTGTTAAGTATTTTTACTGTTCTAATATTTAGCAAGTAATTTCTCAGCCATTCAGATTTTGGGTCCTTACAACATCAGCAGTAGTAGTTTTACTTCCTTTGTCTACTCTGCTCATTCCTCAGGGGGGATCAAGTATCGGGACCACAACAGCCAGGATGAATTCAAATGAAGTATACCCTTATTTCTTGGCACGTACCTTTAAAAATAATTATCCTTTTCCATGGCTGCACTTCGACCTGTTCTGAAAACAACTTGTAAGGCACTCCAGCTTACGTTATCTCAGATTACCAGGAACCATACTCAACATACCCAGTTTTTACAGAAGTAATGAAATTGCTTTACGGATGCAAGCACTTAAGTAAAATGTCTGTATCATTGTCAGAACCGAAGAGTAACATATTCTCACACGCCAACTTTTGAGCATATAATGACATTTGCTTTCAAATGCAACAGAAGCTGGTATTTCAGTAAATTAAAAAAGAAGTTTCCATTTCCTCACACTTGACAATCAGTCTTCCTTAACTTTACCTTCCAAAAAGGTGTACTGGGCAGGGAGAGAAAGGAGGGCAAGACAGCAAATAATAAAGACTGCTTTATCTGTATCCAACATTCAATTGTAATCAGCACGTTGCAGGAAGTATCCTGCTTTATCAGCTTTATAATTTGAAAGTAATAACTGTAAAAAGTTCTGCTAGCAGATACTAAAATGTGTTAGAGACAACAAGAGAATGCATGCCAGTGCCCACCGATATAAGGAAGGATCATAGGATTAAGCCTGTAGACTTGTTTAACTCTTTACAGTAGCACTGCTGTCTTTGGTGTTATTTTGCTTCCTGATGACTCAACGTTTTCCTTAAAATAGGACAACCATCTCTGATAGACTTGTAGCTAAGCAATGAACCTCTAAAAAAAAAAAAAAAAAAAAAAAAACCAAACCAAAAAACCACTGAACACCACCAACCTTTCCTCCCCCCCTCACTGTACTTTTATACTAATAAAAGTATCCATTGTGTTTTTACAGACAAGTTTTCACTTTGCAAATCATACATACATCATCTCTACCAGTCCCATCTTTTACAGCATTTTTCTGTGGAAGAGAATGACTGAAGAGTTCACAAAGCACACTGATTCTGTGTACAAAAATGTTAGGAATAAAACCATGAAATGAATACCGTGAAGATCAGCAGATTTTGACTAAGCCCTGCTTCTGTGCTTGAAACATCAGTGCCTATTTATGAAAGCTTTTTAAAAGGATATATTAAAATCAAGAGCATCTACTTCAAGATGATGCTCATCAAGAGCCCTGTAATAAACCGATGCCTAGACAAAGTCTGTTTCCAAGAGGTAACACAAAGAGGACTGTCATGTCACACTTGTGGTGCAGAACGCTGCCCTTGGTGGGGTGATTGTGCACGGAGGAATGATTCTCTCACATGTCTGTTTAAGGACTTGGAGTTAGATGTGGATCCCTGAACTTCTCAGCCATTTTCTGCACCATCTTGCACCTATGTATTGGTCTGTTACCCTAACCAGACAGTAGACCTGAAGGAGACAATAAAGAGAAGTAACTGCCATTTCTTTACACCCATTGTTTTTGTTCTGTTTTCTCATGTTTTTACACAGAGGATAATAACAGATCAGTTGGTTTTACAGAAATAGCATCCTTTAACGACATAATTTAAGCATATATAAAACCATAGGATTTGCTTCCATATGTAAGCCAAAGGGGTTTTTAAACAGGAAAGCTTTGCAGATAAAAATGAAAGAAACTTCAATTTCCATGCTTTAATCTGAAAATAGTCTGAGTCTCTTCTTCAGAAATACCTACTGTGGAATTACTTCCTCCGTGTGATTGGCTGCCCTGATGAATGTCCTGGAGTGCTAAAGACACTACTGGAATCAAGATAATTGCCCTGCATTTTATGACTGCTCAAAAGTTGAAATTGGTTACGTGTCTTGGATCAGTAAAAGACAAGCTAGAACTCAGATTTTTTTAAACAAGACAGATTTCTTTCCCAGATCACCACCCCTGGCCTGGCAGAAAATGCAATCACTCTGCAAAAATAAAAAGAAATTACATTAAATGAAGAAGTACCTGGTATTTTCTGTTCACACATTAGCAAAAGTTAACAAAACTATTCTTTATCAGGTGTTTGGTCTAAGACATTAAAACACGGAAAAATATATTTCTGATATCGTACAAGAAGTTTTGGACAGAAGTTTGATGCATGAAACTGTACCGCTTTTCTTCTATAAAACTTTAAAATGTGTAACACTTCTGTATAGGCATAGCTGGTAGTAGTGATCGGATTCCTTACTGATCCCATTGCCAAGAGTGAAAAAATGTGCTAATGTAGAATTAGCTACTGCGTACTGTCTCTTCAAGTGATTGGACTTCTCAGGGCCAGAGTCTATTGGATTATTTTCTACTGTGGAAATTAAGTAGCTAAAAGTTTCAAATAAAACTTAACATCACTTTTAATAGTGCACAATATCAACATTCAATTAAAAATTACATCTGGATTTTAGTGGCTTAGCTGAAGAATCATTTTAGGTGGCTTTTTATTTCCTTTACTGAAAGAAAACTGACGACAGTTACATTTTTTATATAATAGAAGTCAAAGACAGTCTGCTGAGAAAAACATCTTAAAACTTATTATGATTCAAGAAATTTAACTTTCAATAAATTAATTTGTTTGATTTACAGGTAAGTGATTTAAAGTGTTTAGAATGAAACAAACAAACAAACAATCCCTCTTCTAAGTGTCTTGCCGAGATTGTGGGTTTTCTGGTAAAGGACATAGCATCAGAAATTAATCTGCTTGAGGAGACCTATTCTTCTTAGACTTGTACACATTACTGAAAAGATAAAGGGAAAAATAACAGATTTCCAATTGTGACCAAGTAAAAATCATCAAAATATTAGGAAAAACTTTGGAAGTCTTGTCTTTCTTGATTATTTCATTTTACACAGGCTTTTCTGTTGATAAGAGTCCTAGTTTTATTGGTTCCATCACAACTATTTGGTAATGGGACCTGGCTAAAAATAAAGCAGCAATAACTATGATGCTTGATTTCCTAATTAACCAAACAGTACATACAAAAATGTAAAGACAAGAAAAACTCTCTTATTTAACTACCTCCAGAAAGTAGCTTATTAAAAGCACACAGTTGTTCTAGTTGTCATCTGTAGATGAGT
This sequence comes from Ardeotis arabs, assembly GCA_011801015.1. Classification (NCBI taxonomy): domain Eukaryota; kingdom Metazoa; phylum Chordata; class Aves; order Otidiformes; family Otididae; genus Ardeotis; species Ardeotis arabs. The sequence goes on along the minus strand of JAAGAY010147022.1, from coordinate 20,836 downwards.
AAAGTTTTAAACATCGGGCAAAAGGATCTTTCTCAGAGAAGCAGAAATTGGTCTTTGGTGGCTGAGACATTCCCATTTTATTCAGAGGCATAGGGCAGGTAACTTAAATAAGTTAAAGGCCAGCTGAGCTGCTCATAGCAATTTAGTTAAAGCCCACAGCAGATGAACACAGCTTTTTCTAGTTTAGATAACCAAAGTAATCAGAAAGACTGTTCAGCACAGAAACTCAGGTGAGCTGAAGTTAAGGATTATTAAAATAACTTTGGTTCTTGGATGAAATGGTAATTCATATGGGACATCTATTTCATATGAGGTTGCTACTGACATTTATTAAATCAGTCTCCAACATATTGGATCATTTTCTCAAGATTTTTCGTTATGAAATGCAGCTGAAAATCAGAAGGGAAAATAGTCTGTCTGTATGTATCTGAAATACATTCAAATTAATCAGAAGTCACAGTGCAGTATTTTATGTAATGATGGACCATACATGATTAGACACATATGCTATCACAGTTTTACCAGGTATGAAAGGATTAAACATATAAACATACAAAACATACATAAAAGGTTGTATGAAGAAGAAACAACTTGCATAGTTTTGTCACATTTGTGGAAAACTTGGATGTTTAAGTTGGAACAGCCCTCAGGCAACCATAAACTTCTAGAGCTGGCAATTACACAGGACATCACTCACTGACCTTGGCAATACTCTAAGGGTTAGACTGTAATAGAGAGACTTTCTCAAATAATATCTCAAATCTCTTTGCTGTGAGAAGTCTTCCTTCATAACACAGGGCTTCAACTTTCATTTCTAAGGCAGGCAAACTTGCTTCACAGTCTTATCCACCTACCCACATCTAATACAGCTGCAATGTACTTGCAGTTTTGAAATGGGTCTGTTTGAAACTCATCCTCCTCCTTTGGAAACTGAATGACCCAGAGTAGAAGCAACCTTCTGATGATGGTCAAGTCCCTACCACTTTGTCCCCTTGCTCCAGACAGAGAGACAGCAGGACTAGATTGCAAGCAAAAACCCGCAGATACTGGTATAATATTTTTTTTAATTTCAATTCACACCCTCTTCTCCAGTCTAGTGTTTTCCACCAGCACAGATACACTTCCATTGACACTTACATATTTGCCTTCCTTTCCTTTTTGCTTACCTAGGCCCCCTGATCCTCTGTATTTCTCTCATCTTCCTAAATACCTCTAGCCTTCCCTAAATAACTCTAAATATATGTTCTATATTGGGTTTTCAGAGTGACAACAGACAAAGTAAGGAAAATGACATCATTATCTGGAAATCTGTACTTGCAGAGCACACTGAAAGTTTTATTAGGCTATTATAACCTTTTTGCTCTTTTTTTTTTTCCCGTCAAGTCCATTTTGAAAGCAGAAGACTTCAAGAAAGAAAATGTCTTGCTGTCATTTGTTTATTTGAGTATCATACACTACTATAGCACAAAATTTGTTCTAACTGCTGATGAAATACAGGATGTATTTAGGATCAAACATAGGAAAAAGCTTCCTTCAAACCAATCTTTATTATGCCAAACTAGCAAGGTCTTTACAAGTCATATAGGCAATGTGAGGAACTTTCTTGCTACAAGGAGTTATGTGTTAGAGCTAGTAGTGCAGAAACTGAGACTGAGATAAACGGTACTTATCTTCCATTTGCATTTTTTATGAACTTACATTTAGTCATGTCTACCATATTTAGTTCTATGCTATTCAGTATTTTTGCTTCTGATCCCCTACAACATCAAAAGCTCTGCTGTAGCAATAAACATACTGTTCTCATGTTCATTAAAGTCAACAGCCTTAAGTCATGATGGAACTGAAGCACGATTACATAAATTGGAGATCTGGTATTGCCTGGTATTTTACAAATAAACACCTTCTGCCCCAAAGGATGCACTAACATAAAATGACCATTTTACACCAATTTCTTTTACCCTGTGTAACTATTAGGTGGTCTCTCATAGTTTAAAACTAGATGAATTTGTCTAGCTGAACCCACAAATGAGAAAGAACTTTTAAAAAAAGTACTATCTTATCATAATTTTGTCTTCAGGATTTGTGTGTGTCACAGTTTAAAAAGAAAGAGAATGAGGCAGGGCAGGGAAGAGAAAAAAAAAGATAAGAAAAAAAGCAACTGTAAGCTTAAATCCTAGATCTGTCCAGGTAGGGAAGACTATAGGATCCAGAAATGTCATGGATAGCTTCGGGCATTAAGATGCAGGGAAGCACTGAACGGCACAGCAGGTGATTTTTATGTAGACGCCTTCTCTGTCATGTACACTGTGCAGCCTTCTTTGTTTAGATGCATTTGTTACATGTCATCTGGGACAGGTGATCTACATGTGCCAGTGGTAAGGTTGTCAGATAGCTCAGTAAAATGAGGACAGCTGGAAGTTAGCTACAGGTCAGGTTTTAGGTTTTTGGTTTTTTTTTTTTGTTGGTTGGTTGTTTGCAGGGGCTTTTGTTTGTTTGTTTTTATTTGTGTGTTGTAACCTTCCTGGGGAAGACAGAGGTAGCTAACAATAAGTTCAAAGGGTGATACAAAATACCTCGGATGCAGAAGCTGAAATTTCTGGTTTTAAGTGCTTATTAGCCCAGATTCACCTAAGAACCTTTAATAAGTTTATACGCTACCTACAAGACTGCTAAATACTTTTAGTGTGGTGCAGCATTTTGGTTTTTTATTCCCCAGTACCTTTTACTCTGGAAGAATAATCTATTGCACCTTCAGAGCACACTTGTAAGAACTTTGAGAAAACCTAATTTGCAACGTAATGCTGCCTATATAACAAACATACCATGCAGAAATACTTAGAGATTCAAAAAAAAAAAAAAAACCAAGTAGAAAAGTAGAAGCAGTTGTGAAAGGCCAAATATTAGACAAGATTTGTCACACCACTGATGTTCAACATAGTATCTCATGTATTACTGAGAATCTGAAAAAAAGCCTTCCTTATTTTAGATGGCATGAATTGATGATGTCTCTGAATGTGTATAGTTTTCATAGGAATTATAAAATACAAGTAACTTGACTGAAACCACTTTTGAGAGTGCCCGAGAGAATCACCTTGGAAATAAGGAAACACTTCTCTTGAGCTTTCGTTGTAGTACTGTCTATTCTTCATCCAAGGACGGATGAATCTCCCTGCCTGATGAGAGCCCAAATCAATACTTCTCCCACTTTCAGTCACACAGTTTCAATGGCAGGTTAGCGTATTGGGTTTTGGTGGTGGAGGGGACTACAGGGGTGGCTTCTGTGAGACATTGCCAGAAGCTTCCCTCATGTCCAACAGAGCCAACGCCAGCCGGCTCCAAGATGGACCTGCTGGTGGCCAAGGCCAAGCCCATTAGCAACTGTGGTAGCGTCTCTGGGATAATGTATTTAAGGAGGGGAGAGAAAAAACAAACCAAACCTGCGCAACAGCAATTGCAGCTGGAGAGAGGACTGAGAACATGGGGGAGTGTGGTGCTTAGCCGCCAGCTCGGGCTAAACCACAACAGTTAGAAGAAGAAAAGTTTTTGTAACAGTGTACAGTTCTTCAGCTGTTCTTTCTAGAACTGTAAGGTTACACTGTCTGCACTTTGAGAAGAATTAAATAATTATTTTTTGTTACACTAGAGATATAAACCTTTAAACACAGTTAAGGAAATCACTTCTGTTCGAATATTGCAATGATCTTACAACAGAAAAAAGTAACTAATGATGACATAATTATGTCAACAGAGAACTCCAATGTGTAAATACCCATCATAAAAATGTCTAACATTCACACTTCCTCAGAAGGCTTTAGTTGCTCTAAACTGAGAAAGGTTAAACCCCCCGCCCTGCTCTGAAGGGAGTCAGCCAGAAACCTAACATTTCCCTTTGTAGATTGGTACAGCTCAAGCTGATGCTGAGGATGACAAATGGCTGGAGAAGTAGAAATCTACGTAAGGACTGAAAAGCTTTGAGAAGAACCAAATTTCAGTTATTAATCAGATGCTTTCATCCTCTTTTGAATTTTAATTATGTCAGTTTTTGAAATTATTCTTATGTTTCCTACTCCAATTTGCTATTTCTTTTTAAATTTTTTTCCACTTGTGACAAAGGTTTATTTTTTAAGTCAAACTTTCATTAGTTTTCATCTCTGTCTAGATATTGCAGGGACACTTTTTCTGCCTTCAGGATATTGGCTGGAAAGAAAAATGGTTTTTTGAGGTACAAAATAATACTGTTTAAAAAAAAATACGTCTGAACAGAAGCTATTTCTTCTGAAATACATCACCTATATAAAGTATTCTATCTGAATAAATTCCATGCTTCCCTGAGATATGTGGGATTCTTAGGCATTTTATGGATTTTTTTTTTTTTTTTAAATAGAATTTGGCAGAAATATATATATTTACTACAAAAAGAAGTTGAGAAAGTCTTAATCTACACTTTCTGATAAAACAGTCTTCAGGGAGAGATTGTAACTTCTGCAGAATTAATTTTTATATATTTATGATTCATGTACAATCACTATTTTAAGAAGCCTTTATAAATTTGTTAGCCTTATGTACTAATAATCTTTAATTGTATTGTCATAACTCTAAGTGGTTTATTTATGCACAAAACTTCAATTTCCCATTCAGCACACAAATTTAAGCATGAATAAGTCAAGAAACTACATTTGTTCTGTGAAAAGCTAATCTTAACTGTCTACTTAAAGTGGGGTAAAAATCCAGTATTTAATTTTTGATAGTGTTCTGAATGTTGGGTGAGGTTTTATTTTTAAACTGCATACAAAACTTTCTTTCCTCTGCACAATGCTTTTAAAATAGGGCATTCATTCAATGCAGATGTGTGGCACTCCTTAAAACAGGTTTTGTATGGTCAGAAAGTAAATGGCAAATTTTTAATCAGAATTAATACTCTTATGTTGGAAGGTGCAAAAAAGATCATGGGACTTACAATTCCGTAGAGCTGTCCTTTGGAAGGAACAGATCACTCCAGGCAGGCCATCTAAAATACATGTTCTTCATTGTGGCCAAACCAATGGGGCAGATGCTGGCCATTCTGGCTGAAAACTCTGATTTATGCATGTAGAAGGCTCTCTTACTGTTCTTACAAACAGTAAATCTTATCTATTAAAACGATTGCACCAGTAACATTTCTAGAAGATGGTTTCCTCAAAAGGAAAGTAGCCTTTTCTATAACTTCCAGCAGAGCATTTCTTCTTTCTGAAGGACTGAAATTCTCTCGTTGTCTGCTTATGTACCATATGATGCCAGGTGGGAAGCATGTATTCTTTTTAAAGGAATACTGCCGGTATCTTTTCAAAAGCAGCTTACCGTGGGCCTGCGGTGGAGGGAATTGATGTGGACTCAGTGCACAATGAGCAGCGTACTCTGCTGCCGCTGCCTGGGGAACACTGCTGGCAGCATCCCTAGCCACAGTGGCCTGGGGTCTGCAAAGACAACAGGTGGAGTTAAAGTCTCTCTTTGGTTCTGGCAGTGCCAAGATGAAAGTTATTTCATATGCTGAAGTATTCTATTCAATCACCAGCCTCTGTTTTTCACTTTTAGATGTCTCAAAATGGATTTTTTTTTTTGGTGATAATTTAAAAAAAGTACAAAAAAATTACTTACATATCCTTCTTAAATTATGGTTGCTCTCAGACACCAGTACAGGAAAATCTGGCAAAAACTATACAGAGAGAATGTAAGCCAAGGATATAAATGCTTTGGCAGAGAGAAAAATTCCCTGCAGGGTTTATAATGAAACAATAATACAAAAACATTAAATAGAGAGATGTACGGAAAAAGCAATTACTCTAACAGTATTAGTTACCATGACAAGCTTTTAAAAAAACAGACTTATCATAAGTGCCAAAAATAATTAAGCAGATTGTCTTGCTGTCCTTCAAACAAAGGAATTTGTGAGAAATTTCATTAAGGCTTTGTGCTTCTTTCTCCAAGGGGTAGCAAAATTAACAAGGTCAGCTTGAGTACAGCTAGGATTACTCTTCATCCAGTGTTTCAGCACAATTCTTAATACTTTTTTTTTTTTTTTAATCTCCCTCTTGTTAAAGCATTTCTTCCCAAGGGGCCTTTTTACAGTTGGCCAGATTGTTCGGTGCCCTCTATTTCACCCTGCAGCAATAAGCGTTTCTCCTCCTGGCACCACCAGAGACAAGGGGCCAGATTTACCTCTCATTTAAACTGGTACAGTTCCGTACACATCTTCACCTGTCTTTCTAATACTGATGTACTGAAAGGACACGGGGGCCTGAGATACCAGGAGCAATTTGGAGGCAGTTGTTCCGTTACAGAGAATATGAGACTTCATTGGATTCTTATTTCAACTTTTCTTCTGAATATTCCAGTTCCCTGGGTAGCAGTGTATGTTGTATTGTGGAACTGAATCATTCAGAAGGGCGTCCCTTAGGGGAACAGCTGTCGGGTAAACGCTTAAGGAGAAGCCAAGTTTAGTAAAGGCCTTTCCCCCCCCCCCCCCCCCACTAGAAGCCTATTTATCACTCAGCAGATTTTGTTTAAATCTAACAACCGGTTAATCCCCCTTATCCCCCCCCATCAAACTGCTGCCTAAACACAGTTTCTGGTGCAGTAACTGTTTCTGAGCAGTCTTGGGCTGAGAATTTCCACGTTGGTGCAAACTTATTTTTGCCTGACTTATGTTTTTTTACAGATACATTTCTTGCAGTGACACAACATCTTTTACACTGAAGGAGCAAAGGTAGCCAAAGCCAGAAAGAAGTCAAATGGAAGTTTCCATTCATTATGCATATAATAGTAAGAGAATGGTTTAGCGAACAACTCCAGAATTGTGCATTTGCAGCTTGTAGAAGTACCACCTTTTAACCAGGTCCCCTAAACAGACCTCTTGGATGCTGCAGGCTTACTCAAAGTTGGAATAGAACCTGAAATAATTTATAGCTACTATAAAAGAAGGTAATACAACACCTTATAGTGCTGCTTAAGTGATACATTATACGGACAGAACTATTTCATTGCAATCCCTGAAGAGCGTGGAACAGAATGACATTGCAGTGAAGATCAGGCGTATTTGCCAGTTACAGAGTTACCTGAGATAAACTTATCTGTGATCAAGGACCAGATTTGTCTTATTTTCACAGATAACAAAACACGTATCATAAAACTGTGTAACAGCATCCTGGAATCTCACAAATAATTTTTTTTTGCCTAAGTTACATTTTAGCTTAATGAAAAAGATGAAACAAATCTTACTTCTCTGCTAATATATGTCATAAGGAAGACCTTATAGCAGTCTTCCAGTACCTCAAGGGAGCCTACAGGAAAGACAGGGAGAGGCTGTTCAGTAGGGCCTGTTGTGACAGGATGAGGGGTAATGGCTTTAAAATAGAGGGAGGTAGATTTAGATTAGATATTGGGAAAAAATTTTTTACACTGAGGGTGGTGGAGCACTGGCCCAGGTTGCCCAGAAAGGCGGTGGATGCCCCATCCCTGGAAATGTTCAAGGCCAGGTTGGCCGGGGCTCTGAGCAACCTGATCTGGCTGGAGATGTCCCTGCTCCTTGCAGGGGGGTTGGACTGGATGACCTTTGAAGGTCCCTTTCAACGCAAACCATTCTATCATTCTATTATATAAATTGGAATATAATTTTCTTCATGAGATACATGCATCACTGTACAACTTATCCTCTCAGTTCTGTATTCCAACTCTAACAATTCTATGATTCTATTCTTTTAGTTTTTTAAAAATGGCATTTTAAAAATTTGCTAAATATTTAGTCAGTCCTCTTATTAACACAGTGTTTAATATATTGAAATCTAAAAAAAAAAAAAAAATCACTTGCTTTGAGAAGTAGACATCATGAAGTCACTAGTGTTTTAGGAAAGCTAACACTTAAGTAATAATTGTTATTAGGGGACAATAAAACCATTCTTCTAATCCATTTGGGTATAAATGTGCACTGCTAATGACTACTTCGTTAGCTTTCATAACGTCAGTGTTCTGATTATCCAATTCAGCTAAATTAGTGCCTTAGACAGGCATATGCTAGGCACATATCTCACATAAAAGCATTTGTTAATGTGATCTGTCCTTACAATTACAGCAACCCATTTAACCAACATAGGCAATACGGAGGTTAATTAACAATTTTAAGCAAAATAAAACAATGATTAGGTAATTTATAAAAATTAACCAGTCACATGCATGACTACAACTTTCTTCCTTGATCCTGGAGGGAAGTTGTGGAGGCCAGTCACAGCCCCATCTGAATTGAATAGGCTTTTTTTTTTCTTTGATGTCTTATGATATTAATTTCCATGAATCAAAGCAAGTAGATGTTCCCAGAAGGACAAAAAAAAAACCAGAACAAAACAAAAACATGTTGTTATGCTGAACATGAACCCATTGCTTCTATGGAAGATATGAACCTGGTTTTAGTCTTCAGACTACTGAAATGCATGATGCCCTCACATTACTTACTACAGTATCTCTAATTAAATATGTTTGAAAAAACCCAGTTCAATTGGATATTCTATATCACAGAATGGTTACATATGAAAATACTTCTGCGTTGTGGTGTAGCCAGGACATTGTTTTTTTCATTTGGCTCCATTTTGGAGCTGAAGCTATTCAGGAGCCTCTTCCAGTGTTACATGAAGTGGGCCGCTATCCACGGCATTTGATAAGTTGTGGCAGTCCAGTGAGGTTCCAAATGACGGGAAAAGGGAAAACATAACCCCCATTTTTAAAAAGAGAAAAAAAAGGAAGACCCAGGGAACTACAGGCCAGTCAGTCTCACCTCTGTGCCTGGCAAAGTCCTACACATAGGTCAGGGCTGTCCCAGGCACAAATCCAGGCTGAAGGATGAAGGGGTTGAGAGCATCTCTGCCAAGGACTTGGGGGTGCTGGTGGACAAGAAGCTCAACACGAGTCAGCAACACGCACTTGCAGCCCAGAAAGGCAACTGCATCCTGGGCCACATAAAAAGCAGTGGCCAGCAGGTACAGGGAAGGGATTCTGCCCCTCTACTCTGCCCTGGTGAGACCCCACCTGCAGCACTGCATCCAGCTCTGGAGCACCCAACATCAGGAGGACGTGGGCCTGTTGGAGAGGGTCCAGAGGAGGCCACGAAGATGATGAAAGGGCTGGAGCACCTCTCCTGTGAGGACAGGCTGAGAGAGTTGGGGCTGTTCAGCCTGGAGAAGAGGAGGCTCCGGGGAGACCTTAGAGCGGCCTTCCAGTACCTAAAGGGGGCCTACAGGAAAGATGGGGAGAGACTCTTCAGTAGGGCCTGTTGTGACAGGACAAGGGGTAATGGTTTTAAAATAGAGGGAGGTGGATTCAGATTAGATACTAGGAAAAAATTTTTACCATGAAGGTAGTAGAGCACTGGTCCAGGTTGCCCAGAGAGGTGGTGGATGCCCTATCCCTGGAAACATTCAAGGCCAGGTTGGACGGGGCTCTGAGCAACCTGATCCGGTTGGAGATGTCCCTGCTCCTTGCAGGGGGGTTGGACTGGATGACCTTTGAAGGTCCCTGCCAACCCAAACTGTTCTTTGATTCTGCGATGTGCAAGAACACACCTGAAGAGCCCTATAGTGAATACATGCTTGAACTTTTAAAGACAAAACCCCCTACCCTTCAGCAAGAATGATTCTGTGTCAGTAATATCACAGGCTTTAACCATCATGAGGGTGAAATGTCCCTGAGCTTGGAAAAGTAATTAAGCTTCAATAATTTAGAAACAATGGGAAAAAAAAAAAAATCTGTTTGTGTTTCTTACCCTGCATGAATTCTTGCAGTGTTAGCCATTCTTGCAGAGTTCTGAAAGCTCCTGGTACTTACCAACCCTTCTTTTTTCTTCAGTAATGTTGTGCATTAACAACTAGAGAGGATTACATGCTTTTCTGAAAGTAATCCCTTTGATTTGCATAGGTCTGGCAGATCCTGCCCATGAAGTACATTCTCAGGCATTCTGCTGCATCGGGGCACTACACCCCACGTCCTAGGAAGATTACATCCTAGATGCTTCCTGCAAGTTGAGGCCATGCCTATATTTTAGGAGTTTTTTGTCTGTTTTTAAGAAAAGCATTTACTGTAAGTGGTCTACGTCTATTAAAGATAAGGGACATGTTTCCTTTTGATGTAGAGGTAGCAGCTGAGAATAGGATATTGTTCATATAGGACAGGACTGAAATAAACACACTCAAACAATTATTAAATAATCTTTCCAATGTGATCTATGCAACTAAAGGAGGTTTATAGTCCCCCATTCCCTCTCTCAGATAAAGCTATTGGAGCAATAAATCATTTAAAATAAGATTTTATAGCATTCTGTAATTGTTTATCTCCTTTATATTTCTAGTTATTTTGCTTTCTGCTGTGTGTGTATATATATAACAAACCTATTTTTTATATTTACATTTTCAATTGATTGTTGCTAGATAGGCATAGAATTAGCATATTGCCTAGACCTCTGTGGAAATTGCTTCCAAGCCACATATACTATTCTGGAGGAGAATAACCTCTAAATTAAACTAAAAATCTACATTGGATTTGCACTGCTGGAGAGCCAAAAGTTATCCAAAATAGATGCCTACTCTATGTCATTCAGGACTTGGATAAGCCCCACAGTCACGGGGAAGTTATATCTGAGAGGCAAAAACCCCACAACGCTCAGGGCTCATCAGAAATTATAAATTTGGATGTATTTAGTTACAAAAAGAAAAATCCTATATTTCAACAGTTCCATTTCCCCTCCCACTCTAATATTTTCACTCCCATTCCTTTCTTTACTCTTATGTATGATCATTTTGGAAGGTGTAGCAAAAAAGGCAGAATCACTTGGGGGTTTTTTCCCTTCCAAAATGAAAACCTAATCTAATACTGTTAATAGTGCATAGAACCTTCCTAAAAACAAGTCAGAAAAAACTTAAATGGCACTTCACATTGAAAAGTAATAGATCTGTCCCTGCTGCCTGCATATTGTTGCACAACTCTATGCCAGATCAAATGAAGTTATTTAATGCAAGGATGTTTCCACTAACTCTTTCCAGTTTTTAATATTATTCTCCTCAGTTTTCTTCAAGTATATTTGCAGTTTTTATTCTTTTCTAAGCCTGTATTTCTTTTAATGCTACTCAAACTTTTTATTTTCAAAAGCTGAGTGACTATTTGACAAGATATTTTAGTTCTCATCATTTTCTCTCATTTCATACTCCTGTTGCAAAACCATTTCCTCTCTGAACATACAAAAGAACATCAGAAAATACCATCTTCCTCAGTAGTAGAGTTGAAGCAAATAGTATTTTAAAAGCTTGATTCTGTCTTCCTGACATGGGTAACTATCTTCCTTCACGCTATTAGCTAGAGGAACTTGTCCCAAAAGGTGAGTCAAATCAAACAGTTTGAGTCCATAGGTAGAGCTCCACTGTCTCACTCTTAGGGCTCAAACATTTACACCAAGAAATTAGGCTTTTATCGCATGGCCTCAGGGAGCACCGGTGCCTTTGATTACCAGCATTGCCAATTAAGTTTTCCTTTTGGCTTTTTACAGGTGTTAGGAAAGGTTGTAGAAACTCCATACAAAGGCCCCAGTAAATGACTCGCTGTGGAACGGCAGGAACTGGGTATCAGAGCAGGCAAACCACACTGTCGTTTGCATCAGTGGCTGAGTTGCCACAAAGACCATTAAAGCATAGAAGAGACTGGTGATTTGTATACAGTGACCAAAAACCTTTGCAATACGCCCAGACGTTTCAGTTTGAATCTACCGTTGCCAGCACTCACTCACGTAACAGCACAGAGGCAGCAGCCCAGTCACTGGAATAGGTTTTGTAGCGCTCCATGTAAAACCACTCAAGTATGGGAACAAAACGTCAGCAAGGCTAAAACGAACTAAGCTCATTAAAGTCATCTCTGGATAGAAACCTGAACTAAAAAGTTGAAGTCCTTTTCATCTCCGAATTATGTAACATTTAAAAAGCATTTCTAGAATTTAAATTGCCTCCTCTTAATCATTTTATGTTTTCTTTTTTTTTTTCCCTCTGGAGCTACTTTTCATAACATAGAAGAATCTGTATGAGGAAAAATGCTAGCATTCACACAAACCAACCAACCCAAGAGAGGCATTTTAAGATGTCAGTTATCACCTCTTGGTCAGAATGAAAATTTTGTGTAACTTCTCTACTGCTGAAGGGAAACGTACCTTTAATCCATTAAATATTCCACCCCTACATCAAATGTAATTGTCAGTCTTTTGTTGATTCAATAACAAGAAAATGTTAGCCAATACACTTGCCTCACCCACAAGTATTTCCAAAGATTAAGCCTCTAATTAAATTACTGCCTTTTCAACTGAAAAAGGAAGAGCGCTAGGAGCCTGTGCATTACTAACTTTGATTTAGGTAATCCAATACTATTTTCCTCTATGAAAATTATTCTAACCTCATTCTTTCTTCTCTGTTCCTTATCAGCTGAGTGATAAGTAGGCTTAATAGGCCTTGCAAATTGCAAACAGACAGGTGGTGCAATGATGGACTTTCCATTAGCTGCATTAGCACAATGTGTTTTCGGATTTTCAAGAGGAAGCTATAAGCACAGTGAGCTGTTACAGGCTATTTCAATAAATCACAAAGCATTTTATTTAATTAAGTTCCTTTTAATAGCAATATTAAAGATATGGATAGAAGCGTCATTAGTATGAACAGGTTTTATATACTATACAATCTTTCTTTTCCTTTGATTTTGTTCTATCCCATCTGAATAAAAATAACAGTTTATAATCCATCAAAAAATAGGTCTTGATCCTTTGATTCACAACATAAAATGTTGCGATCAGTAGCACGTATTTTACATCACTGGGCTCCTGGCCTGACAGCTTCCACTCCCCAACCTGCTCTGATTCTTTTTCCAAGGCTCAGGGAATTACAAGTATTGAGGACTGACAGTAATTAGCACAGCACAGGCAGCACTACAGGCATCAGAGACTTCTGTGCAAGAGTAAGTTCTGTAACTGAAGAGAACAGCTTTGAAGGCATGAAGATAATTTTGCTTTACCAAAATAGGGGTATAGAAGAGGGTAAAGTGAATATTCAGAGTATGTATTATTAGTCAACAAATAATATAACATTCTCTTTTTTTTATTTTTAAAAGTTATTATTAATTTTTACTGTGAGGGTAGTCAAACACTGGAACCAGTTCCCGAGTGGTGCATCCCCATTCCAGAAAAGGAGATGGATTGATCACGATAATAATTATTTCAGGAAAGAATAGGAAGGAACAGAGAAGAAAGATCAGCGCTGTTGTGAGGAGTGAGAAGAATTAGGAAGCTAATGCAAATCCAGAGCGTATCTGCAGCCTTCACCTCAGGATGCACAAATACAGGAGAGCAGCTGTCCCTCTACCGGGGCCGGAGATAACGTCACTGGGAGCTGACATGCAACACAGCTGGGAAGGGTGGTGCTGCAGAGTCTGAAAATAAGCCTGGAAATTTAAACCCTGGCATGGAAAAAGCCCACAAAACCAGTGATACCCCATTCCCCCATAAGGAATGGGACTGAATGTGGTAAAAAAGGCAAGTAACGCCGTGGACCAAGGCCATAGATAGTGCAATTGTATTGGAAAGACTCTCAGCTCCCTGCTTCCTGGGATTCTGAGAAGACCCTGATATTATAAGAGAGAGAGAGATTCCACTGAGCAAACTCAACCCTATATTCAAGTTTTTAGCTGCCATTAAGCAAAACACACTACAAACCAGAATTTTTAACATGCTAAGACCTGATCTTATTATGCTTATTATGGCATTTAACAAGTTATCCCTCCTTAATTTGAAGTATTTCTAATTCTATTTAGTCTGTGAAAAATTGTAGGTAGCAGTTTGTTTACAGAAAAAGTACACTGCCTGGTGAAGAAGCTGTATACAGAAGCTACAGTTTACCAAAAATGCATAAGCTATTTTAACAAATCCTCTTGGACAGCATCAGAGTAATCTCATTTCAGTACAGCCCAGCCAATCCAGTCCTCCTCAACCCAAGTTCAGGACCTCTCATGAACTCCTGTTCACAGATGGGAAAGTTTCCAAGAAAGAAAGTAGTCTTTTGATCATCTCCAGAGTAAAAAGTGTATCCAAAGATACTCTAATGAGGGATTTAAAACCAAATTAATCACCACTGCAAACACACTGCATTAGATTTGCTGGTCTTTACTATGGAGGTCTGTTTCCCTTTATCCCCTTCAGATACAGGGGAGTAAGTTGCAGGTCTGCAGTGTTAACGGGCTCTGCATAGGTGCTGGATATTAGAGTCTCTTAACAGGCAGTTTAGTCTATTTTCTGTTTATAATTTTTACATTTAGTAATGAAGTAGATTATCGAGAGTCAATTGCTGACATTTCTATAGATACTAAATGGCACTTAAGAAAGCGTAAGTCTGTGCTGCAAGTTGCACTATGATTTGCTACCGTAGTTCCCTGTGGAAGGACAGATGCACTAGCAGGGTAAGATCCAGCCAAAAACATTATTTGAAACTCTTTTGAAGCAATGCTTAAAAAAACCCAACACATAGAAGTGCTTAGCCATTGATTTGTGTTAAAAGATATTCTGAAGTGTCCATGATCCTTTACAGCTAGTTTTTTTTCCTTCCTATGGTATCCTAGAGTGAACTAAAGTTTCAACCATTACTTGCTCTTTCCCATAGCACTCAGCAGTGAGTAGCCAGTTTCCACTGCGATGTGAAGTGCAGGACCTGGCAGATCAGATTAGCAGAGTGCTGGAGAACCGCTGCGTGGTGTGGCTGCGCGTTGCCAGTGCTCACTGCGTTTCCGAGTCCGACGCTAGCGAGTGCCACACAAGTGCTTCACCAACTGCATGGATTACTAGGCAGTGACTTATTTGCAGTCATCTATCATTCCTCTCATAAGCAATCTCTATCCAGGCAATAGCTCTCTCCATATGCACCAATAACAGGGAATTGCAGAATTGCTTCGTTTGTACAAGCAGTACAAGATAAAGAGGAGAAAAACTAGTCTGGCAGGGTCTCCCGCTTATCTACCCAGAGGTAGCCATTCATCAGTACATCTTTCCAGCTAAGTCAGTCTGCCATTTTAAGGTCTGTTGCCTTCACTGTCCTTGTCTTTAACTCTTAGTGACAGGGACAGCAGTTAAGTTCTGTTTCCTCATGTGCAGTAAGGTTGGAAAATCCCCCTTGAATAGCTAGAAAGATGGAGCAAGGGATGGATGGAAAGATGGAGTAAGTATTTTGACTTTATTATTGTTTTAACATTACTATTACTTCTAGTCTCTATTGTACTCACTCCTGATAGCACCCCAGTGTCTGGATCGTGTTCATAACAAGACCCGCCTGCGATCACTCTCTTGTCCTCAGAAAAATTCCAAAGCCTGATTCTCCTTTCTTTTACTGGAGACCATGACTCCTTACACATCATGTTAAGAGTGGTGTAAAATCTCTGTGAGTATACAAAGGCTGGATTAACAGCGCATGCATACATCTCAAACTGCCAGCTGTAGCCCTTCTCTGCTTCAACAGAGGATCACATTAACTGTTATTGAGCAGTCACAGCGGGCAGCCCGTTACGTGTTAGGAAGGACCTGTCATTAAATGGAGCAATGAGTCTATGATGGCTAGATACAAACGTCTGACAGGTATTAGCTTTAAGGTGGCAAACAGCTTCCCTCCTAAGTGCTCCAGTGACAGTTAAAATGAAAATGCAATTCATTTGCCAAATCAGAATGAAAACTATTTCTTAAAGAACTGCAAATAAAATCCAAATCCAGCCATCCCTTGTAGCCAAACAGTTCATAATCATGATCCCACACAAAAACTGAAAAGGTGAGTTAAAGCGTAACTGCGTACAATTGGGGAAAGTCTCTCCTCTAGAGGCCTATGTATGCAAAGGCTGGTTTACCATCATTCAAACAGCTTGTGCACTGCAAAGTGGGAATTAACATCCCTGCCAGGGATATTTCGCAATTAAAACAAATTGCTATATTCTGGAAAATAAACCCACCTTTTCTGTCATATACTGAATCTCAGAAGTACTACACTGAAAAACCCTTAAGTCTCAACTCTCTAAACCAGTAAAACGTGGGTGGTAAATATTTAACTGTGAGAGAAAAGGAGTTTTCAGATTATTGTAAGAACTTGTGTTACCTCCTCCATTCCCCTCATTCTACTCTCAAAGGTATGCCAAGGTTCACTGGGTGGTAAGAACTGATCTTACTGTCAAACTGGAAACCTTCAGGGGAATGTTCAGTGAGAAACCATTCAGGTGTGAAAAGGAACAACGGAACATACATACCACAGAAAATACAGCCGTAGCTTCAACCTTGAAGTTACAAGGACCATGGCAGCAGAAGACCTGCATGATCTATGGTGTTCATTTGTGCCTGTCCGCCAAATGCACCAATGTGTCGCAGTGCCCTTGCTGCTTGCGGGCACCAAGCACAACGATTTCCAAGACAGACAGAGGTAGAGGTACAGCTACAGCACCATCCAGCCAAAAACAACTGACCAGACAGCAGAGCGCTGCTGCTGCTGCAAATACCAGCTCACTTCTAGTACAAAGATTTTTTAATACCTTGACACTGGACACCAAATGCAAGTGAGTTAATTTACCTGCTAAAGATGACAGACAAATCGTGTGTAAATAAGAAAAGCTTTACAGCATTGTGTGTGCAGAGTGAAAATGCCAAAGTATTGCATGATAAGATCACGTGACAGGATAAGAGCACCACCAGAAAGATCCACTATACTGTGGCAACTCTGCAGCCATTCAGTTCAGGAAGCCTCACTGAACATAAACAATTCAGAGCAGAGCTATGGCCAGCTACAAGTACATTTGTTCAGTTAACAGCAAAAATGTGTAACCTGCTAACAGGGATTTTGAGCTTAAACTAGCTGTTCTGTTTATTTGCTTTCAATCTTCTTCCATAAACAACAAAGCATGTCAGCAGGGCAGAGCAGGAATAACAGCAACTGAGCCATTACCTTAACCAATTTTTAAGGCACCTCGATGTCTTACAGAAGGAAAGAGCCTCTATGAAGTACAGTATTTTTGACACTACATGTCTTTAGTAGACACAACCAGATTCTCCCCAAGTTAGCAGGCCATAGTAGTCCATAGACTAAAACTCACAAAGACTCTTAAAAATGAGGGAACAGCTTCACTGGGGCTAGCATGATGTCCTGCTATCTGCTCAGAAGAATCACAGTACGGCTGAGGTTGGAAGGGTCCTCCAGAGGGACCTCCCTCCAGGGGACCTCCAGAGGTCACCTCCTGTGTTTCAGTTTCTGCTTGTTGCAGAAATGCCTCTCTTGTATCACTGAAATGACCCTGGCTCCATCTTCTTTAGAAATTCATGAAAAAGATTTCTTGACTTATATCTGAACTGACACTGAAGAAGAAAATCCTGGGCAGCTACTACATGTGACACTCAGACTTCTAGGAGATCTCTCATTTTTATGCTCTTCTAAGATCTTCTTATAGGGTAGGCACTGCATTCATCCGATCTCCTCAAAAAGTTGAAGAACACTGTAATATTCTCTTTTTGTCTGGTACAGAAACTGTTTGTAAAACAGTTCAGTAAACTATGAACCAGCAAAAATTCTGAGAGGACATGAACAAAAACACTGTTCTCAAAATAAGCACAGCAACATCATTAAACACACACTGGAAACATGGATCAGGAAAAAAGTCTTTAGAATACACCGAAACATTTCACTTTTTGCAATGGACCAAAACATTACAACGTCTAAACAAGCCCAGATTCAGACATGCTACATTTCGTGGGGGACAACCTGGGAAGTCTGACAATTTCAAAGGCACATCAACATTAAAAAGAATTCAGCATTACGTGAAG
The DNA here is from genome assembly GCA_011801015.1 of Ardeotis arabs. Taxonomy (NCBI): domain Eukaryota; kingdom Metazoa; phylum Chordata; class Aves; order Otidiformes; family Otididae; genus Ardeotis; species Ardeotis arabs. The sequence continues at coordinate 2,958 of JAAGAY010147022.1, read as the reverse complement.
TGTAATACTTCCTATTAAACCTGCAGGGAGGAAGAAGCAGTCATTGGTCGCTTGGTGAAAGCTGAGATTGCAACTATGAGATTGCTTACAGCAGCCAAGCAGCTCGCGCTTATTCTACTGACAGAAATTTCTTAAAAGAATAAGTCTGTTTAGGTCCTGATCACTCCTCAACATCTAGGAATTCTTTATGTATTTAAAAAAATCCAAACCAAACCACATCAGTTTTTTTAATACAGTTTCTAAGCATGAAGTTTCAGTGACATACATCTGGATGCAGCTGCTGACCGGCAACAGGCCAGTGCTAATCTGAGTCTGAACGACAGTACGATGATTAAGCAGATCACACATTAGTGGGCAAAAAGGCAAAAAAGCATAGAGAAAAAAAAATGATAAAAGGGAGTGACTACAGGAAAAGATGGTTCCAAAGTGCAACGCTGCAGAGAATGCAAGTGAGGAAGTTCAAGGAGGCAGAAAAACGTTACTGGTTCTTTTGACTGCTAAAGACCATCAGTGATGGTGTGACTCTCATCCCCAAACTAGTCATCATCGGCTCCCAGTTTAGCACCCACAGATACTTGATGATGGGTATAAGACTCCCTTAGTAATTCATTTTCCAAATACACATACAGTTTAAAAATGTCTCATAATATTTAGAAGGTTCTCAAAAAATATCTGTATTGTGGAATTACTGTATTCTTCTACTTAATTACCTTTGCTTACATGCAAGTAGTGACACATATAAGAAAACTTGTCCACAAACTAGAAGTTTTATGAGGAAGACTGACCTCGTATAAGTTCATTATTTATCAAGACATACAGAATGAAACAAATTACTGAAGACACCTTCTTTTGGGTCTCTCTCTCCACATATTCACTGGTCACAATATGGCTTTTTCTTCATGTAAAGTAAACGTACTAACAGAACTATTTACTCAACACCATGCCCATAAACAGGGGAATAAAATTCTGGAATTCTGCACATGCCATAAGGAAGTACTACTCTCCATAGTTATATTTATCCTTACATAACTCTGCACCAGAACTTCAGCATCCTTTTCCAAATATTTTTAGAACTTAACATTTGCTAAGAATAAAATGATGCACAGATGGATCCCTGAATTTCATTGCCTCACTAAACACTTAAAATATCTGTTATCTGTTCGTTCTACTCAAGAGCAGAAACATTTTTGGAACCTCCACTTTTTGCCTAACAGGAAGTAATTTCTTACACAGCCATCATTGCTGCAATAAATACTAGCTGATCTCACGACCCAAGATTAGTACATTTTGAGAGAAAACTAGTTACTAGAGATAAGAAAATCTTTGATCTTCTTGGATTAAAACATTTTTTCTACAGAAAAAGAACACTAAGATTTTTTTTAAATTATGTGTAGACTTTTTCAACGCCTATGAGGCTACATGAAGGTATTTACAGAACATTTGAAATTTCACTTCTATTTTGTTAATGGAAAAATTGTTATCTATAGTCCAAATCACTATTTTCTTAAGACAGTTTTTAAAAATGAGGAGTTAAAAAGGGCTTAATAAGGAATCATTCATTGAAATGCTAAAGTCTCAAATGATGAGGCCTTCAACAACAATTTTATTTTCTTAACTCCATATTCATAAATACCCAACAGTCTAAACAGGAGTTTTGTAACTGATGTTCCAGGTAGCTGAAATTACATTCAAACTAATCCTCTAAAATGCTCATGTTTGATCACAGCTCTACAGCAGGGACCTCATAAAGCAGGTCTTTATTTCTGTAGAACAAAATAAATCATTTTCCAGACGATATTCCCATGGCACAAACATCAAAGTTCATCTTCTCTTGAAAGAAAAACAATTTTGCAAAACAAAAAAATCCTTCTATTTTAGAATTTGATCCCAATTATACCATTCAGACTATAAAAAATTGTATTGTCACAAAGACATCGTATTGTTCTGAAAAAACACTGATAGTAAAAAAAGTAACAGTGCAGTTTACATAGCCTGTGCTTTAGGAAATTACTCTGTACGACACTGAATTCTTTCTTAAGGCTTGTTTCTAATTTTGTCCAGAAGAGAGAACAGTTCACGCAAAGAGAACATGAAAAATGAATTAACTCTCTAAAATCTCTTGCTGGGTGAATGACATTGGAGCATCCTTCGGGCATTTCCCCCATCACTGAGTCCATAAAGAAACCCCACAGTCCTGGACAAGGGACAAAGGCAGAAAACACCGTGCCGGAGCAGAGCGAGATGGCCCAACTGCAACTCACCACAGTGAATTTTAGATTCCTATTCCACTGTTTCCCCCTTTGCTTTCACAGCTGACTAAAACACATCTGTTTGTAACCCCAAAAGCAGCCTTCAAGCAACCACTGTTTTCGGACAGAGGCGGCAAGTCTCCAAAAATCAAGCCAGCCCATTTGCGGGAGGAAGGTGATACAGGACCGTTTCTGCCAGTGGAACCGTCCTTCACAGCTCAAGTGGACATGGACAACCTTGAGCTGTGCGAGCAGCTCTGGCTCCCTCCTGCCGCACACCCGAAGGGCAAGCGACGGTTTCTGATGTCGGAATTAACAGTACAGACCCCTTCCTCTTGCTGCCTCTGACGCAGGCACGCTTCTTGTCCAGAACTACGACACCAGCTCTACGTCACGGCTAAGACATTTGAAGTTCTGTACTTCTGCCATTTTTCTTACAAAACAGAAAAGGAAAGTCCCAGGCTTGGCTGGCCAGTGCTTGACACCGGGCCTCGACCAGATTCCTGAGGCTGAGAGAACGCAAATTTGGGCAGGACTGCAGCAAGATATGAACGCAAACATAAATCCCAACAGATCAGCAACACGATGCGCTGTTTGTTAGCAAGCTGGCGTGTTGATTGGACACTGCCGCGGGCCGACGTGCGGGCTCCCGGAGAACGAATGAAAAGGAGCGCACGGGCCGGGACAGGACGTTCCGGAGCGCGGTACC
>JAAGAY010147020.1:0-48906 GCA_011801015.1 Ardeotis arabs | reverse complement strand
TCCAATTTTACCTTTTCTTCTAATTTCCAGTTCTATCAGATCCTTCTTATGTCATTTCTTGTTTAGTCCTCACATGCTTGACTTTCTTTGTGATCATAGTGGTAACAATGGCGATGTTGTGGGCATTTATCATAGAAACATAGAATCATAGAATGGTTAGGGTTGGAAGGAACCTTCAAAGGTCATCTAGTCCAACCCCCCTGCAAGGAGCAGGAACACCTTCAATAGATCAGGTTGCTCAAAGCCTCATCCAGCCTGGCATTGAATGTTTCCAGGGATGGGGCATCCACCACCTCTCTGGGCAACTTGTGCCAGTGTTCCACCACCTTCATTGTAAAAAAAAAATTTCCTAATATCTAATCTAAATCTACCTCCCTCTATCTTGAAACTGTTACACCCAGTCCTCTCACAACAGGCCCTACTGAAGAGTTCATCCCTGTAGAAATGGCCACCTCTGGGCCAAGTGACCACTCGCATAATAATGTTCGAGGACTCTGCTGCTCCTCTGCCAATGGATTATTTGGTTATATTATTTATAAAGTGCTTTGATAGGCTCGTTTACGGGGAGCTAAGTAGTGGCAAGGCCTTTGTGGGCTGGATGCTTGTCAGATGCTACTACATTAAGTCTACAACCGAAAATCAAACGGCCTGTCTTCAAAGAGGTTTGGTTGGTGCAAATTAACCTGTATTTTAGAAGTTCTGGAGCAGATGTCATACTTTGCCCTGGAGATCTCATTACTGCTCAAATGTATGCGCAGATTTTGCCACATTAACGAAGCAGCAGGGCTCCCCTCCCCCACAAAGCAGGATTAGCTGCTGGTGTCTGTAGTTATTTTTGTCAAAAACCTTTTGAAAGCCTGTGCAAGGAGAGGAGGAGGGAAAGTTCAGAAAAAGTCAGTATCTGTCTTTATTAATTACAAGATGATTAATTATTTAATCTGCCCAGATATCTGTATGCACAACTCGGCTGATTCTCATTTATCAGGCTTTCAGCACCATTAATCGAGGGAAGTTTTAAATGTGAAGGAAGACAGGTTGATTTAAGGTGGTGCGTGGTGGTGACCCCTCCAGCGCACACACTGACTGGCCCCGGCATCAGGACCATCAATCACAGCAGGGGTTGGCTCTGCCTCCTGCCAATGAGCACCCGGTGTCTGGACCACTCTGTGATTTGCCTCAGGCTCCTCCAGGGCTAAGTCTCCAAATTTTGTCAAGAAGTTTGAAACCCACCACAGGCTCAAGTGAAAGCAAAAGCTAGATAGCAAAAGGGGGTCTGGAAACGGCGTTGACTTAGGGTAGCTGAAGAGAGGTTGCCCCATTTCAGCCAAGACCATGATGGTCCCTGTTTTGGGACCATCTCCTGGGATGGCATGCACTTCTCAGGAGTGCTGGATGACGCCTTAGTTTAACCCTCCTCCATCACAGTTCGTTACCTCGGGAAGTGTATGCAAGTATCCAGCATGCACGCAGTCACTCAGGAGATGCTCGGTAATTTGTCATGTGCCACAGGGCTGATTCTATCTACTCAGTTCCTGAAGTACACTTGCAAGCAGAAGCCGTTTCCCTTCTGTCTTTAAACTCCTAGGCAAAACTTAGATCTGGAGTTCAGGAGGGAAAAAAATAAGCATGCATGGACAATAAAGCATCCTACTTTGCCAGGGTGCTTTTCTCCAGATAAACAAGGGTGCAAGGAAGAGGTAGGCGGATGTTAGCTCCAACCTAGGCACAGACTGGTTTTTTTTCTTTTTTTTTTCTCCCCACCTTCTGCTTAGGACTTGGAAAGTGACGGTTTCTCAGACTGCAGTTGCCAACTGCCATAATTTTAGAATAATTTTAGAATGAACCTTATGTTATTGAAATAGTTTTTGGATCCTTAGCTCCTGGAGTCAGGTTATATTGGAAGTTGGCTGCCAGATTTCGTTTTAAAGCACAATTTAGCTTCATGATTGCTAGGAGAAGCTTAGCAGTAAAATCCAAACGATTATCACAGGCTTAAAAGTCAGATGGCATAAAAAAAACTTTAATTTTTATTTTTCATGTACTACTTTTTTGTGATTTATGATGAATATCAACGACTTAGGGTATGTACAAATATTCATAAACAATTGAGGCAAGGTATCTGGACCACTTGCACACTCCTTTTTCATAGCAGAAGCTTCCCATTGCTGAGGTTGCATGTCTTCATGCTGCGTAATTGGTTTGCTTGCCACTGTGTGGCCATACCTGGCATTGGCTTTGCCAACCTCTGCTCATCATTCTCATTTAGCCATTTCATGAACTGGTTAGGAAAAAAAAAAATCTGAGTCGAAATTTGCCTGTGCTGCACTGAAGGTAAGTGTGTATCTTGCATTTATATTGAAATCTTTGTTAAAAAAAAATGTAGTTGAATAGCAAGGAAGTCTCACAGATCTATTCAGTGTTTATTTTAAAATTAGGAAATTGGTGGCTGATTAGAGTTGTAATCCTTGCTCCAGCCCTGGGTGGCAGAACACGGACATACCTACAGTCTCAAACACACTGTCTCTGCCTTCTCACACACAGATTTCTGTTACTGGAAAAAGACAAGAGCCTCAGATTCGTCAGCCATAGCAGTATCCTACACACTAAACATACGCATAAGGCCAATCTCCAGGCATGATACTGACAGCAGAAGGATGTGTGTCCTATCTGTCAGGAGCAGCAAGGATGATTTTCCCTTCTAAGGAGGGTTAAAGATCACCTTTCATTAGTGAAGTCACAGTGAGTGAGGTGTCCGCCTATCATAATGACCGGGGAAGGGTGGCTCATGTCAGGGAAGGACACTGTAGACCACAGGATCCCACTACAAATGATTCCTGGGGCTTTACTGCCCCTCATTTTATTTAAACTTTTCCCTTCCAAGGAGAATCTCCATTTTTCTCCTGCACACATCTTATTATTATTGCAGTGTTATTTCACTGAAGTTACCAAAGTATCGCTTCAGTACCCAAATAAAATGCACAGAGCTCTTAAGATACCATGCTGGCAATAGTATGGCTGCTACAGATACGGACAGGCAAGAGTTGGTCTCCAGCAGATACCTGAATACAGGCTCTCACACCCTCCCTGTTTCCTCCAGTACATCACAGTGAGTGTCCATGGACTATTTCTGCAGATTAACTGCCATCCTGTGAATTCAAACCCTCACCTAGTCCACAGCTATGGTCTGTAGGACCATAGGAGAAAGACCGTGAAATCAGGATTTATCTTATAATGAGACACCAAGCCAGGAACCAAGTGATAGGAGTTCTGTTCCTATTTCTGCTGCAATTTTTGGCAAACCACGTAATCTCTGCTTCCTGTTCCTGTCAAGGAATGATAACACTTTTCCTCCTAATCTCTATTTTACGTAGGTAAATTTTCATCTTCACTCTGCAGGGACCATTTCTATGTGCTTGCTTAGTGCTTTGTTAATGGGACCTAATTTGAGCTGGGAACTGCCAACCAATGGACAAGTATCAGAACATGTCTGTGGAGTGATTTTTAACCTCCCTTTCCTTTTTGAGTCTCAGTGATGGACTTGTGAGTCATAGGACTCACCAACAGAGCCTCTTCCCATCATAAAGTTCTAATTGCAAATTAACCTTTGTTTAATTCCCTATAAAAACGTTATTCTCCCTGTAATTGAAAAAGAAGGGAGCACAGTAACAAAGCACCTGTTTATTGCTCAGCTTTCTCTGAAATGTTAAATGTTACGTTATCAACTGCTGCCTAACTTGTGAACTAATTAAAAATAGTTCTTTGAAAAATGTAAATACATAGTACTCAGGGATTCTTTAAGTAATAATTGGACTGCCAAGATACTTTGACATCTTAAAAATGCTGCTTTTACATGGAGCTAGTGCAACGTTTTTGATTTTTAGCACGAATACAAATTCATACTAACGAGAAAAAAAAAATTACAGTGCTTGTAGCTAAATCTTTAGCTATTAATCATTACTTTACACTGGCATCAATTCACTTGTCCTAAACGCATTTAAGTACTGAGGACTGATTTTACAATTTCTTTGCATGCAAAACTCTCAGTGAAATCATTTGAGATTTTTATGTGCCATCAGCTTGCAGGTCGTTAATAACTGGATTCAAAGCTTTGTGCAATAGTGGGAAGCTTCCTATTGGTATCAACTAGCTTTTCATCCATCTCTAACTGAAGAGCAGAGATATTTTTTCTGTTGAAGCTCTTCCATATGAGAGTTTCAATAGATGCCAATAAACTGAGCATGTCAGTTGTTATGGAAAGATCAGAAAAAAAGGCTTTTACTTAGTAGGGAATGATACTCACTATTTTCCTGCCCTTTTTTGTAGACTGAAGTCAACATGTTTGATGATCAAAAACATTCATGGGAGCAAGTTTTGAGTCTAGTGAGGAGAAAATAAATATTTCGACTCTTAAGTTCTCACTGTAATAAACAACTCTTTTCCTGAGTCTATAATGGACTAGATCAATAAAACAATTGATGGTAACCATGGGAGAAGAAGAATAACAGCCTCGTTTAACATTTATAGACTGTCACTCCTGAAAGACTTTCTAAATGCTTTAATTAAGCATCACAACCACCCTATGGTGTACAACACAGGAAGAGTTATTATCTGTATTTTACAGGTGGAGATCAGCACAAAAAGGCACCCTCTCCAAGGTCACATAGTGAGTTTTTGGCAAAGCTGATAGTGGTAGTCATGTTAGGTCACTCCCAGTCATTTACCCCAGACTTTGGAGGACATACCCTCCTCTCTGTGTAGTGTCATGTACCAACCTTGAGAGATCCCTGTAGGTAGAAGTCTGGGTGAACCCACCAGGAGTTAAGTGAACAAAGCGTTCATAGGTCAATAGTAGACTATAGCCAGCATTTCATTAAACAAGGGGTGAACAAGTTTTAGAGGTGTACGAAATAGCCAGCTCCTACCAGATCTCTGCAAAGTGATTGGGAAGGATCAGTTCCTGTATATCTTTCTCTGTCTCCTTTATTTCCTGATTCTTCATTTTGTCTGAATGTGAAGGAAATTACTAAAGATGTGGATAATGGAAAAATCTCTGTTGGTTGCATTTTTAGGAGAGTTTCTAGTCAGGATTGCAGCAGATAAGCTCTCCAGTGAGCCAGTTTTCATACGCTCCACTTGGCTTTGCACACATGGATGCTATAGATGATTCCAAATGGTTTTAGGGGGAATATCCATGGTTTTGGAGTGGCGTTTCAGTACTCTTAAGGCTTACCAGCCACCAACTACAAAGCGACAGTGTCACTGATACATCAATGTCAGAAAACTCTGGAAAAAGCTATCCAAATGAAAGAAATCCTAATATCAGCCAAAGGATGTTCCTTCCCTATGCAAAACTTGTGGCTTAACGCTTGAAATCACCATCTGACAATTTATATTGATAGCCATTACATTTTTACTGTGTATTCCCAGAATAAATTGTCTTGTGACTAAGATTTAGATCTGAGAAAGGACTTAGATGTCTTGGTGTACTGAGACTTTTGTTACTGAGACTCTTTGGGTACTGAGACTCTCTATGTTGCATGAGGGTACATTGCGGAAAATCAGAACAGAAACTATGAGCGTGCTGAGTGTGGAACCGCCTGAAGTCAACACCTTCAAACATATTTGGACATCACAAATCCCACCTATGTATTCCTAGTATTTTTTAGTATTTGGCTCCAAGTTATCAAAACACCTGCCTCATAAGAGTCAATAGGGATGCTGAGTGGTCCCCAACGTGTGATCCCCTGCAGTTAGTCAAAAGACAATGCAGAAGGCAGGGAGCTTACACCATGACATGTGATATATAAGTAGTTATCTACAACCTTTCCTTAGAAAATTAAATAGGAACTATTTAAAAAGAAATATTACAGAAAGAATCTCTCTTCTTGTTTTATACTGTTGTCCTCACCTAAGAAAGGAGGGAGCAAGGCTCAGTTTTCACCTCTGTCAGGAGGTGTCACACCTTCACTGCTCATCTCCCAGGAGCATGGTCTGATCTGGTCAGAGGTGTCCTCAGATAACACCCACTGTCCATCATCCCTGGAGAGGCCCTCCCACCACATGTGCCTGGAGAGAAAGGGAGCATTCAAGAGCAGGAGAGGTCTTCTCCCAATACTTCCCCTTTATTTTATCTAGTGATGTTCAGCACAAAGTGTATGTACTCAGGGATTTTGAAGTACAACTGCAAGATGTACAATCCTAGACACCAGATTGGTACATAGCAAAAGTGGGCTCCGTCCTCAATGGGAGATTTTCTGTGTCTTTTATTTTCTTTATCCCTTGTCCTTCCATACTTGATCTGCAAAACATGACCAGTACTCTTTCTTTTTCTGTTCCCTCTGTCTTATGGAACTAAATAGTAGCATCTTCCTTGCTTTACTCTTGGAACATTTTTGTTGAGTTGGATAATGGGCAACTCCAAGGGAGTCATGTATTATGAAAATAAATAAGAATGAAGCATTTGCAAATGCAGCATATAAAGCCTACCAAGGACTGGAGTCTGCTTTCTGCACTGGCTTTTCCCAGGCTGCCTTCATTTACAATTTCAGGCCCTTGACCTTAGTTGACAGTGGAAGCTGTTGAGGAAACAGCTATAAATATACTTCTGTGTATGCAAAGATCCTGGAACCCACTCATCAGGTGCAGCCTGAGCCATAAGACATTTATTTATTCAAGGATGTTTTTGGCGTCTTCCATTACAAGCACACATGTGCCCAGAGAACTGAACCATGGCTGCTTTTCTACATCACAGCCTCATCTCTGAGACATCCGCAATGAGCTTAACTTGGAACCATGAAATAACTGCAGGTCAAAAACTATGGTTTTCCCAATGCATCCTTACACAGTGGGGGACACACTTGGGTCTTCTGGAGTTGAATTTGGCTTTTCAGGCACAAGATAAGAAAAGAAACACTGCCCCTTTACTAAGGCTAAGCACAGATCCTTCTCAGTGTTTCAGGTGGGTCATCGGTTTGGCTTGTCTTCAAAATCTTTGCTGACTAAAGGCAATCTCTTCAAAAACATTACGCCATGGGCCTAGCCTCCGGTTCAGGAAATTGTTGATCAAATTAAGGCTAAATTTTGGTATTGAGTTTGGCAGAAATCTTTCTTCTTCTCTCATCTCAGTTAAAAATTGCTTGGACTTATCATGCATTTATTCTCTTCCATTATATTCTGCCTCTCCTAACAGCATGTGCGTCTTCGGACTACATCCAAACCCCTCCCTTATGGCATATAGTCACCCCCTGGGCTATCAGCCTTATAGTTCCCCATCCCTGGCCACACATGGCAATTGTGTCCAAGCAGTTAAGTCCCATCCTTGTTGTTGAATCAATGAAAATTTCTTTTGTACTGATCCTTTTTTTTTCTGCTAGGAGGCATGGCAGCCTATATTTAGAGAGAGACAAGAGAAGCTGACAGGGGATTTCTGTTTCCCATGTATTTTATACAAGTAGTGTTTGGAGTAGATTGCATATAACAGCATCAGAATTGTCTGGAGCGCTTTTACCAAAATGTGCCTATTAAAAATGGCCTTTTGCTTTCCCCTCCACAGCATTTTCAAATATCTCAGTGCAGAGTGCATCTTTTATCTTCAGGAAAACCAACTAAGGAACGGAATTTTAAGCAGAGGGTTTTTTTTCTGTTTGATTTTCTGTTGCTGTTGTTGTTGTTTGGTTGTTTTTTTAATTTATAAGCTAGTCTGCAGGGTTGGAGAAATGTTTTGACAGAGAGGGAAGAGATGATAATAGATAATAGACTAATCCATTTGTTGTGGCTGCTTTACCACTGAAATTTGTGTACATTGGAGACCACTAATAAAAATTGAGCCATTTACACGTAATTTAGTTGATTGAGTTAGTTCTAACTCTTTCACAGCTGCCTCTGAAGTGCATAGTTACTTAAGGTTATCATTTTGAGAAGGTTTTTAATTTAGATGGATGCCAGAGATGCAGGCTACTCTTATTAGGAGACATTCTGTGCTGTCCTTGTACCATGCTTTATATAATTAGTGCATACTTAAATAGTACAGCTATTTAATAACCCCTCTGTGTGTTCCATGTAATGATTATAATTACGCCAGTGACTGAACGCAGAACCAGAGCATCCAACAGGATGTCCTTGTGACACAGAATAGCATGAATTTTAACCGATTCCTCACCCAGATTTGGTCAGGAGATTCCAGGTGTAGGCTACTGGGCTGCTTGTGCAAACCACATAACGCTCAACCACACGTGGAAACAAAGGCCTTCATGACACCCTTCCAAGGACTGATGCTTCTCCCTATCCACAAGCCACTCAAGTACCGGAAATATTCACCCTGAATACAGAAAGTCTTGGACCAGCTACACGGACAATAGGAAGTCTAAGCAACGTTATCTGAGTCAGTAGTGGCTAAAATCTAATGCTTGCTCCCCAAAATGAATGTTTAGTTTAATTTTTTTCCCTCTCATTAACTGTTCACATATTGTCAACATGCTGTACATACTTCCTGGCACAGGGAGCTCTGCAAAGGATTACAGATAAGAGTAAAAGCCTAGAGTGCACGGGTCTCCATGTGCCTACAGGCATTAAAACATAGCCCACAGTCCCTCCAATTCATTACACACTTCCCTGCAAGCTACATTTCAGCAGCCATCTCAGTGGCATTTCAGCCAAAGAAAGACAAGAAGTGTATTTAATAAAAAGATGATTTCTTATCAAGATTATTTTCCTATTAGGAAAACTCAGAAAATCAAGCTCACAGCCTTTAGAAGTAAAGCTCTGCAAGTTCGTGTGAAAATTACACTTCTTCCAAGTCCACAGCTTGTTCATAAGATGATCTGCACATTCCTAATGTCAGATCTTGAAACATTTTTCTGGCAGGAATCATATCCTAGTAGCAAAATGGTCCAGCAGGTCTCCTCTCTTTCCTCTCCGATTTCTGTGCTTCCCGGTGCTGATGACAATGCTTGGTCAGTTGAAAAGTCACATCAGAAGGAAGAGATGTCAGAAGTGCTCAGTGCCATTGCTTTGAAGTCATTACTAAGGATAAGCATTTATATTGAAAAAACAAAGTAGATGTACCCTTCTTCACAGCTTTGCCCATTATCAGAGGCAGCACCATCTCATGACCGTGGTACTCTCCTCAAGGTTAGTGTACAGGGCTAAGGCAAGGAGGCCACTGACCAAATCTGAGTGCCATCCATCACTTCCTACACTGTTCCTGGTGCCAGACCTTGCAGAGAGATCCCTGTTCAGTCTTCTGCTAGGTGGACGCTGGCCATGGCCCGGGCACCAGAGTCTGCTCTTCCCTGCAGTAGTGTGTTACTTACGCCCAATTATTCACCAAACAGTTTATGCTAACAATCTTCAGTTGGTTGGTTTTTTTTTTTCTAAATTGCCTCACTCCCATCACAGATCCCACTGCAACCAGAGAAGATGCAGCTATTTTACACCAGTGGAGGACCTACTCTAAAAATGCCGACATCCCTGATTTGCCGCAATGATTTTTTATTTTCTGCTTTTGAAAAGGAGAGTAGCAAAAAGCAAGTACCATGCAGAATTATTCATGTTAAACTTCTTCAAAGCTCTTAGATATTCAGCACATTCACAAACTCTTAGCTCTTTCAAGTTAGCTCTTGAATTTTGCACAGAGTAATCTGGCGACAAATCCTTCCATTTACTCTCCTGCAATCCAGTCTGCTCCACAAGTTACAGCCTTTGACATCAAAATTCTCTGGGACAAAATGTCATTTAAGTTTTCCATTGACAACCCTTTACTCGTTACAGCTTGGGTTGTCTAGTTTCATTACCTTGCTGGTAAGAAGGAGGACATCGGCACAGTAATTTTAATTTCTTTGGAATGGTAAAATAGAGCTCTAGATAGAATTCTAGTACAGGTTTCTGAGCTGGAAGAAAATCATACCTGCTGGAAGATGTACTGACATACACACATTTTGGTGTGGTACATATTGACAAAAATTAGTCCTTTTTCTGCTTTATATGAACATAGAGCTGTTTGAGAACAGCTACAGGAGAAACACAGCCCATTGCTTGGTGCTTTCTGTTCTGTGGCTACAGTCATCCCTTGGGGTGGGGAGGGGGAGACAAATTTCTGTGCTCGGCAGATGAAGAGCATCAGAAGGCTTTACACTGGATTGATCACAGCTGTTACTACACAAAATACCTAACTGAGAAGTGTGGTCTGCCCTAGGCTCCTTGCTGGTAGACGAGAAGCTAAACATGAGCCGGCAATGTGCGCTTGCAGCACAGAAAGCCAACTGCATCCTGGGCTGCATCCCAAGAAGTGTGACCAGCAGGTCGAGGGAGGTGATTTTGCCCCTCTACTCCACTCTGGTGAGACCCCACCTGCAGTACTGTGTCCAGTTCTGGAGCCCACAAAATAAGAAGGACATGGACCAGTTGGAGAAGGTCCAGAGGAGGGCCATGAAGATGACAAGAGGGCTGGAGCACCTCTTCTGTGAAGACAGGCTGAGAGAGTTGGGGCTGTTCAGCCTGGAGAAGAGGAGGCTCTGGGTAGACCTTATAGTGGCCTTCCAGTACCTCAAGGGGGCTTATAAGAAAGATGAGGAGAAACTCTTTAGAAAGGCCTGTTGTGATAGAATGAAGGGTAATTTTTTAAAAATAGAAAGAAGCAGAGTCAGACTGGACATAAGGAAAAAAATTTTTACAGTGGGGGTGGTGGAACACTGACACAGGTTGCCCAGAGAGGTGGTGGATGTCCCATCCCTGGAAACATTCAAGGCCAGGCTGGATGGGGCTCTGAGCAACCTGATCTGGTTGGAGATGTCCCTGCTCCTTGCAGGAGGATTGGACTAGAGGACGTTTAAAGGTGCCTTCCAACCCAAACCATTCTATGATTCTATACTCCGTGGAGAGACAGGCACACCAGGAAGAGGAGCAGAAGTTAGACTGAATGTCACAAGTACTTCTTTTTTCACAAGCGCTTCTTTTTTCAATGTTTTTCTGCTCAACTTGATATCGAGATCTGACTTGAAACTCTGATGTAGTTCTTAGCCTCTTTCAAATCTACACCACCATCATTACCTATCAACTTTGAGTATCTTGAGAGTCAGACCTCAACACCCCGCTGAACAAAGGTGGCTTTTACTCTAGGAATGACAATAATGTTGAGGGAATAATAAAAGGAAGATTTGCTAAAATGCACTATCCCAGAGAAAATGTGTTTCATGGGTTAACATGTTGCCTGTAAGCAGATCTGACAGCTTAATTTTCTAACATAGTACATTGGAAACATGAAATGTGCTTTTCAGTTAAGTGCAGGACAGAGAGTGTGTCTCCACAGCGTGTTTAATGAAGGCTTTCAGCCATATCTCTCTTCTCACTGCTCCTCACCTTCCTCATTCTGTCTCTTTCCTTCCTCAAGATGCATTTCCAGATATAGCTGCCAAAGAGAGTGTTTCTGTCTATGTCTAGTGGCTTGACAATGGCTTACAGGGGTACCCTTAGATGCTACTTCTTCAACAAAAGCCTTCAGGATCTGAATTCTATGTTTCAGTGCTGCACTTGTGACTGTATCTAGCTGGGAGATGGAAATGATGCAGAAATGATACAGCACACATGCAAATACAACACTATAATAGAGTCATCTTCACATTAAAAAATCCAACTGATTTTTATATCCAGGATGTACAAGGCTAGGTAGCATTGACATCCTTGTTCCTGTAAGGTGAGGGATAAATGGGACACCTCTTCTTGGCCCTGGGAGAGGGAGAGGTCTGAGGATCACAGTCTGGCGTAGGGCACGTCTGGCTCAAGGTACAAGGTACAGGGCCAACTGCTCTGCATGGTTTCAGGAAAACAGTCTTGCACAGTTCCCAGAGGAACAAAACCCAGAGACCTGGACGTGTTTAACAAAGCACTTAACTTACACTGATTTACAGCAGTTGACATTTCAGCACTTGAAATTTTACCTCCTACGATAGTGACACGAGCTGTACATCCCAGCGGAGGATCCCAGTGAGAAAGCCATGACAGCAGACAGCGTTGCGGCAAAATGTAGCTGCTGTGATCCAGGGCATTCAAGTGAAAAAAAAAAGGAAATCCAAGCAGAAGCCACCAGACTCAGCAGACCAAGGGCAGGTGTTGGCACAAAGGTTTTCTGAAGTGCTTGTGAGATGTTAAAGAAAGTCTTTTGCATAAGCCAGATGCTCAGAAAGTAATTCTGAATGTGGGTGTCATTTTTTTCCGCCTAAACCATTTGCGTGCAAACATTTGCCAGTCAAATGGTTGCTGATGCACTTACATTTTTAGCCTAAGGCACCCATGAGTTGCCAGTACGGACCTTATTTTCTGCGTATATGAGGAGGTGTCTGTGGCAAAATGAAAAAGACTACAGCTCAGTCCCTTCTTGCTTCAGCATGTTTTTGGTGACCTGCAGTGATAACGCCTAGGACACCATGCCTGAGTGAGTGTCACTGCTGTGTGGGAAGCCACGTGAAGCTGTCACAGGTAGGACAGCAGATGTTTCATCCAGTCCTTCCCTTTGCTGCTGTTTCTCCCACCATGGAGGCACAGATTTTTAAGGCCAAATGGTCTGTTTTGAAATCAAGCTGAGTGGCCCTTTGGTTTGCCAGCAGCAGGCATTGCTGTGGCTGGGGTTAATGGGGAAAGAGAAGAATGTATTTCCCCAGTGTGTTACTTAGAATCATAGAATCATAGAATGGTTAGGGTTGGAAGGGACCTTCAAAGGTCATCCAGTCCAACCCCCCTGCAAGGAGCAGGGACATCCCTGACTAGATCAGGTTGCTCAGAGCCTCATCCAGCCTGGCCTTGAACGTTTTCAGGGGTGGGGCATCCACCACCTCTCTGGGCAACCTGTGCCAGTGTTCCACCATCCTCACTGTAAAAAATTTTTCCTAAGATCTAATCTAAATCTACCTCCCTCTATTTTAAAACCATTACCCTCATCCTGTCACAACAGGCCCTACTGAACAGTCTCTCCCCATCTTTCTTGTAGGCCCCCTTGAGGTACTGGAAGACCGCTATCAGGTCTCCCCGGAGCCTCCTCTTCTCCAGGCTGAACAGCCCCAACTCTCTCATCCTGTCCTCATAGGAGAGGTGCTCCATCCCACTTATCATCTTCGTGGCCCTCCTCTGGACCTTCTCCAGCTGGTCCATGTCCTTCTTATGTTGGGGGCTCCAGAACTGGACACAGTACTCCAGGTGGGGTCTCACCAGGGCAGAGTAGAGGGGGAGAATCACCTCCCTCCACCTGCTGACCACGCTCCTCTTGATGCAGCCCAGGATGTGGTTGGCCTTCTGGGCCGCAAGGGCGCATTGCTCATTAAGGTCAAATTTAGGCCAGTGAAGACTGTCATCTGAGTCCCTGTGTAGCTGAGGAACAAGCATCTCCATCTTGAGATCAGGCTCTTCTCTCCAGGAGAAGCTGTGATGATCTCTGAAAAAAATTAAAAATAAAAAATTAAGCCTCAAGAGCTGGCAAATCAACGATATGACCGCAGGAGATCCATTCCCGCAGCCAGCATCCCTCCCGGTCAGGACTCAGTGCCACATTCCCAGCCCAATGCTGTCTGCCTGACATACCCAGCTGCTGAATCCAACCTCCCAGCCCTCCCCTACCCTGAGCCTTTTCTCCCTGCAGACAGCGGTGGGTCACAGCAGTGGGTCGCGGCGGTGCTGGCTCCTGACACAGACACTGTGTTCCTCAGCTCCTCGTGCCTGCTGTGTGCCTTAGAAAGTTGCCACTGCAAAGTGCTGCAGGAGTGAAAAGTGTTATCGCTCTATATTGGAGGCCTGGAAAATTATAGCTGAGTTTCTGGGTTTTTTTAAAAGCTGGTAGCTCTCCCTCGCTGCCCAGAGTAATTTAACTTTGCAGACTATGAAGGGAAAATGCTAAAGTGGTTTTGACTGGGAGTTAATCCATTAATTCCTCCAAAGTACCCAAATGTGTCAATCTTTGTCTGCAGCTTTCAACTTCTAATAAATTGTCCAGGGACCCAATTTGGGTGTTACCTCAAATGTGAGGTGACAAGATGAGGAAAACAACCAAGCAGCTTCTTGCAGAAAACACAGGTTTTAATCTTCATTATCAGCTTCCCCGTCGGCAGAGTTCAGGGTGCACCCAACAGCCGATCAAGAAGGGAGCTAGTCTGGGAAGGCTGACCCCACCACTCTGCATTTTGGTTGTTCCCATCCCCTCCAGGATCGTGGCTTGCAGACCAATATGGAATACTAGAAGTACTTAGAAACATTTTTGCACGGAAATGGATGAAGCAAGAATCGGGGCTTAATTTCATACGTCAAGTTAGCCAAGTGAGCTCTTTGGTTTTATTTCTGAAGGTTTTCAACCCCTCTAGTCCAAGAGGCACTGAGGTGAAACAGGGCTGGGATGTCTTTGAGTCTAAATTACAGTTTCAGGTACAAGACAGCTCTTGTATACATGGGAGAAATGGATGTAATGCAGCATGTGTGGAGGTGCATGTGTGTTTATAGCTCATAACTGTTGTTTTCTTAATAGATGCCTGTTGCTCTTTAAGCAGATTGTGATTCTAAGCATCATCATGGCTTTCACATAGCATGAACGCTGCAAAGTGGTTAAGAATACTGTTCTTGCAGATGCAACGATTAACATAAAAATGAATTGTACAGCTAAAGAAACACACAAAGCTAAACTTTGCTCACACAAATGTGCTGTGCAGTGGTGTTTAGTTAGAATTACATGTTACACAGATCTCACTTACAACCACTGCTTTTGCCCACAGCAGCATGAAGATGTAAAGCTTTTCATTTTCCTGCTGATATCTATCCCAAGGGAATGCCATTTCTTACAGGAATCCTTCCCAGTAGAGTCTGCCTCCTGCAAACGTGTGTCTCATCTTTATATTAGATTGACAGTAAGCATCTTAGTTCTGTTTTGTGCTGTTACCGCTGCTCTGGAGTCCAATCCTGAGGATTGCTGAGCACCTTCACCTTCCACCAACATCAGGCCACGTTAAGAGGCACGGTGGGAACTCAGTACCAAGTAGGATCAGACTGCGATGCATCAGTATTAAGGTCAGACTTACTATGCATTAATATTGCTCAGCAGAAATATTAGCTGTCAAGAAGCTTAGAATTATTATCTTTATGACTTAGGGAACAATATTATAGCAACAATGATGGGAATATAAATTTAGGGGGTGTTTACAAGATGGGAAAACAAGAGTCAACATAAATGGGATATTATCTCTATTTGATATTGCCTGATTCTCAGTGAAATGAACACAGAGAAATTGTGCTGAGTAGGCTTTTTCAAGGTTAGCAGAGACAAGGATTTGTTCCCAGGGGAGGAGGAAGAGTAGACGGTGATGGAGACGAGCCTCAATACAAGACGTCAGGTTTTGCACCCCACAGCAGTGTTTCCAAAAGCAAATGATAGAAGGTGACGATGGCACTGATGAAGCCGTTTGCCTCATCATGATCTATCAAATTGTGTCTTTCTCCCCTACCCCAAGCCCCCAGCAGAATTGCAGAGGTTAGTGGGGTCAGTGCCTTCTGTCAAAAATGCTGTGGCTTGCCAAAAAGAGGTTGAGGCAACGCAGAGAACAGAGATGAAATTTCTTCAGACAATTTAAAAAAAAAATAAAAAGCTTCCACAACAGCTCCAAATAACATAAAAACTGTAAATTCACTATGGATGTTGCTTTTAGAGCTGTAACAGCACAAAAACACCTGTCAAGAAATCCAGAGGTGAAACTGCAAGAGGCAGAGATGTGAAGACAGCCACCACTTGTTTATAAATGTATTTATGAAAAAATATTTTGCTCTTAGGCACCACTAAGTCCACTGATGACATCAACCCTTAAAGTATGTCACATGAAGGTCTGGTCAGGTCAAAGGAAACGTACTGGGCTGACCTTAAAAAGGAATGTTTTAAAAAACTTTTGGTAGATTGGAAAATACAATGGCCTTCAATTTAAAGAAACATGGTGGTTCCAAATACTGTAATATCTTTCATGTAATGGAACACTATTAAGTTATTAAAATATCTGTTTGGCAGAGGCAGCAGTGAGCCAAAAAAAAAAAAAAATTGTGTGTAAAGAAAACCTGAAGTAATATTTGGCTTCAAGGGCTATGTCAGGCGTGTACAGGGGTTGTGCTAAATTGCAGTCAGATATCAGCTTCTAGTTCAAAAATGGTTCATTTCATTGGAAATATTTTCCAATTATTCACCACAATTCAAAATGAAATGGGAAAACTTTTTAGCATATTTACCATTTTTCTCCTTTTTTGGATATAAACCTACTCATTCAACTCTATCAAAAATTACAAATATTTTGGGTTATTTTTCAGAGATGCTTAATCAAGATCTGTTGTTATTTTACTTCCAGGACAGGGTTTTACAAAAATGTCATAAGTTGAGTACTTCTGGAATACAAAATGTCTTGTAAAGCTTGTAGAAAATATTTCCTACAGAAGACTTCAAAATGGTTCTGTGGGAGTTGGAAAATCTTGTTATCTGTGGTTCTGCCACTGAATTAATGTAAAAATGGAAATAATATTTGAAAGCAAGAATGATGAGGCAAAATTCTATGACTTGGTGTGTACAGGCTAGACTAAATAATGAAAATTGTCAAATTATAGCCTTAATAATCTGTGAAAAATATCCTTAAGATATCCCAGGAACACAGCCATTCTTCCTCTCTCAAAAGCAGTTTTACCACATTGGTTTTTTTCCCCCTCTCTTCCTCTTGATGAAATGCTCCACACTCCCAATACATCACAATATTACTATTGTCTCCAATTTAATCCACTGGTAATCATATTATCCTTCCCCTCTGTATTGATCTGGATGAAGCACTGGCTCCAGCAGCTCCCTTTGGTGCTTTTAGGCCTCACTGAAGGGCAATAACTTCAACCACTGGAATAAAGTCTGGTGTAATTAAGGACCTGACGTACGAGTCAGCACGCTGGAGACTGCATTGCCTGTGCTTAATTGGATACCACGCTTGGTACGCACACGCGTCAAATGGGTAGTCTTCATACAGAGAGTGACTGTAAATATTTGGGTTGCTACTAAAACAAAGCTCCATGACTGAAGAATTAATTTGCTCTTCCCAGACTCTCTGGTGGTGCCTGACACTGCGACAAACGCTCCATCCTGAGCGATTCTGCAACATGCAAAACACCCAGCAGTGAGAGCAGACTGTAACAGGATGGAGTTACGGGGCTTGGCCATGCTGTAGGCATTTGGCTATGGCTGGACCTTGTGTGTATGCTAATGTAGCGTGAGCTTGCAAAACCTTTCCACCATCTGATGATGGCTCTGATAGCTGCTAGATTTAGAACAATAGTATCCTGCCTGCGTCATAGAAACTCAGCATTGAAAGTACATGTTTGCCTCATGCTGGTCACGTTTATCTGTGTATTCATCTACTCTGAGACTTAATTTCTGAGCATTATGACTTTGCTTAAAATAAAAGAACAAAGCAAAATCAGCAACAAAAACTTGAGAGAACTCTAGGCCAACGTGCCCTAATTGGTAGGACACCCACAGAAGGTCTTTCAATCCCTCTACCTCAAGGGTCACCCCTTCTTTTGACCTGACTATGTGAAAAGATTAAGCTTGGCCCAAAATCTTTGTTATCAAGATGTCCAGACTTGAACATTTCTTCTAAGCTGGGAGCTGAGTGAGGACCACATTCCCTTCCTGATCCTTCCTATGCAGCTCTTACAAGACTCCTGGACAGGTCTGGCATGATCTAGCCATATGAATGAACATCTCCTGGAAGGTCCTTGGTACCGTCAACTCTCTTTTGACTTTTTGGGACTAGGTTGTTCCTGTTTGGCTTTTTCATCTACCTGAAGTTCATCTGTTCTACTGCTTTGGGATAACATGTCACTGCTGCAGTGAGGACAGTTGCACAAGATGCAGGACATGAACCTGATCAGTATTTGTGGAATAGCAATATTGGTTGTATATTTTTCAAGCAAATGATTTCCTGGTTGTTTCCTTGCGTGGAGTCAGGATGGGATCTGAGACGCCTCCGTACTCTTCATGGAGCACACAGGGAGAGGACAACTGGCACACTTGAAGCTTGAATTTCAGGATGCATTACATTCAGCACAAGCGCTCGTTAGAAATGTTGTGTTTCTTTAACAATTAGCGACTTCTTCTTTAAGTATGGTAAATAAATATATTTTTATATATCAGAAAAAAAAACACATTGGCTATGATTTATTTATACTATATTTATTTATTTATACATGGATATACATATTTATTACAAAAACTTTCTGATTAGGAGCTCTGCATAGCAAATATCTCTTCCTGTGTTTGGGGAGCTGAGGTTCTTTCTGGGTATCTTCTGGCCTTCAGCAGGGTGGTGTCCTTGCTCCTTTCAGACTGGACTCTTGCTCCCAGCCTGTCATTCCCCGGTTCAGGTCTGGCTATCACAGACCTTAGCTCAGCACACCACTGCTCACGCTTCCAGCTGCCCACAGCCCTCATCTAGATCCCCAGCTTTTGACCACACTGACATTTATAATTGTATTCTAGAGATTAAAAACAGAGGAAAAGAGAGCCCAGCTCCATCTTCCCAGCGTGTTTTAAGAAAACAAACTGCTTTGGCAGCTCCCCTTCACCATCACAGCCCCATGCCAGGCTCTCACTTGGCTCAGCTAAAGGACCCATAGTGTCAGCTGTGCCAGGGGGATCCACAGGGACGATCCCACAAGCAAAAGCCATGCAGGGCAGCTGGTTAAACCATTTTTTGATCTAAAATCTTCTCTGCAGAGTCAGTAAACCTTTCAGAAATGGGATCATCAGGTACAAAGCATCTTTCTCTCTGTCTCGTATCTGCTGCACGCTAACTTGCCTGGAACAACCGTTGCCTAAAAAGAAATTCTCCTCCTTTTAACGTGTTTTTTGGGGTCAAGGGGAAGGGAGGGGAGCTTAATGGTGTTCCCAGCAAGCCTCACTAGATGGCAGTAAGCAGAGGCAAATGAGTTGGAAACCCCATTTTAGGACTCCGTAACCCTCAGTGACCAGCTGCTTATTCCAGCATTGCACCCCAGACCGAAAGGCTGTTCCTGTGAAGGAGCATCTCCCTAAAAGACATCAGGATTTATTTACAGTCAATGTCTCTTCAGCCTCTGTGATGGCTGCGATTGCCAGAAAACTTAAGCCTGAGCTGGAAAACTCTCACCTTCGCCAGCTCTTCTGCAGGGATACAGTTGTGTTGGTTTTTTTTTTTATTTTGGAGATCTAGCTTTGCTGTAACCCCAGAACAACCTCAAAGGGTGCCCAAAGTGCAGGGACTTTTCATGCCCAGTACCCTGGGACACCCCCCTGCCATCCCCAGGGCATGAGCTCCATAGCAGCTTTTTCAGTGCCAGCAGAATACTTTGGCTTTCCTGCTGTACATCAGATGCTCAGCATCTGCAGTTTGGTTCAGGGAAGGCTTCAGCTCAGTAGTGGCTGTAACCCTTTGATTTGAAGCAGGGCACCTGGCTTGTCCCCCTCCTCTCTTTCCTTGGTGGCTGGTGGCAGTGCCCGGCTCCGTGCCATACATGATGTTGGGGGACTGCAGTACTGCGTCAGACAGGGGATACCTGGGACTAATCCGACCGCTCACTGCGTTGGACCAGAAGGTGCTAATTGCTGCCAGGAGGCTTTTCCCTGCAGGTTCCCCATGGACATTGTCAAACCAGGCTGAGGAGAGCCAAGCAGGAGTCACTGTGGGATGTGCTGTCAGAAATTACAGATTGTCAGAAACAGAGTTTGTCAAAATAGGTTTCTTTTAACAAAGCTCTCCACAGGAGGCTTCCCAGGCCAGCAGTGGGAAGGAGCATGGCAGGGTGGCTACTCACTGTGTCCTTGAGCCCCTGTCCCAGGCAGGGCTTGCAGCGATGGCCCAGGAACACCTCCTCTCCAGGCTCCTGTGGGAAGGGCCAGAAGTCTCTCAAGTTTTACTTCCTGCAGAAATGCAACAAAATCCAAATTTAAAATCTCATCTTTCTATTCAGAAGGGAATTTTGGTTTTGTTTTTTTCTGGCCATCTCTCTTTCCAGGCCCCTCAAAGGAGCGAACCAACCAAACCCTCTGTGCCATGAAGACACAAAGCACCCAGCTCCATGGCAGACCCAGGGAACACAGCAGGGTGTCCCTGGTGCAAACACAAAGATTGGACATCATTTCACATTTTAGCATTGAGGTGAAAAATCCAGAGAAATATTTGCAATGAGCTAAGACTATGTCAACACAGAGCACACTGGAGCAGTGGACAAGGAGAACTTCTGAGCTAGAGAACCATCTGCTGCCATTTATATCCAATTTAAATCTGACCTAATACAGACTCAAAGGATCAAGGTCTGCAATACTACAGTGGTCTGGTTGTTCTCAGCATTTCCAAATTAAAGGCAAGAGTCCCTCTTACTGTCTCTCTTGCTAGATCTGTGACTCTTTCTTCATGGCCAAGTGAAGCTCCATCTTCCATAGGACTGGAGAGGGTATCTGCAGCTAGAAAGGCTCTGAGCAACCTGATCTGTTTGGAGATGTCCCTGCTCCTTGCAAGGGAGTTGGACTAGATGGCCTTTAAAGGTCCCTTCCAACCCAAACCATTCAATGATTCTAAACCCCAGGAGCCTGATGGTGAGAGCATTCCTTATGGGCACCAGCCGCAACATCCCCCGGAGAAGCCCTGGAAGTCCAATCTTCCAGCTTCACAGCCTGTGTCTCTAATAGATGTCAGGTGGTTAAAATCAGATTATTTAGTTTAGATGGAGGGTGCTACCTGTGAAGGTCTCTGGAGGGCTCTCCCTTTCTCTGTTGGCTTTTGGGGGAACTTAGACTATTATTTTAAGAGGTCTGGACTGCTTAGGGCTAATCATTTCACATTTTGGTGATGTAGTGCCTGAGTGAGACAGAATGGACACAAATCTCAAGGCTATATGTTTCATATAAATTTCTCTTACAGACAGAAATAGCCTTGCAAGGCCCAGTTCTCTCTGGTTTCGTTACAGCTCTCAGAAGTTATTTTGAATTGAAACTCCTTTCTAAAATGTGGTTTCAAATGAAATATTTGCTGCTTGGATAGATTTACAAGTTAGGTAACGCTATGCAGAGAGTTTCTCACCTTTCGATATCCTTCCTTTCCTGTGGGACATTGAAGTATCATACAGATGAACAACAGAATGCCATTTTCAGTCACGTAAAATCAGCCTTAGTTTAACAGGCAGTAGCAGCCCCCAAATGCATCTTGGCTATCCCTGGGGGTTGACTGTGCAAGATCCATACAGCCTCACTGACATCGAGGATGACGCTCCCATGACTTTCCAGGGCACGTACTGGGAACAGGAAATTACTCCCTTTTGCATCTTATGCCCACTTAGAATGAAGTTTCTATAATTATATAATGTATAAATACATTAAAGCCAGCTATTCCTCATACATACTTGTGAAACCATGCAATGCTGTCCCAGGAAGCCTCAACAATCTTTCGATTTCATTGCTATTAAGCCTTTTAAAATCACTACGACCAAGCAACACTAGTACTTGGATTTGTGTAAAGTAAGAGATAAAAATGAACTTTCAGCAATAACACTGACATTGATAGTATCAGACTCTCCAGTTCTGGGCATAAACAGCCATCTTCTGCTCATAACCCAGCAGGGACTCCAAATCTGTATCACTTACTTTGAATGCGAAGCTTTTGAAGGAACCAGCTGTGCTGTGTTAATTTGCTACTATGGATATTTGCAAGACCAAAGCACTGAGTTGCCTGCAACGCTCAGTTATTGATGTGGCTGATCAGGAGCTTTCAGGGTTGGTTTGAGGTGATGTAAGCTACCCCTCACTAAAAAGACTGAAAGTGTTAAAGTGAGGTACTGCAAGCACTGGACTATTGCATCTTCTGCAAGATGTAATTATTGCAAAGCCACTGGTCTCTACTGTGAGGGCGGTGTCAGCCTTTGATTGCACTGGTTTAAGAAGGAAAGAGATATGTGGAACATTTTAATATCCCGGTTAAAAAGGAGTCCATGGAAAACTAGCAGAGAACTGAGAATACCACCCAGAAAAGGACAGCATCAGCATTTTCCTTCCATTTGTAGGTGCCATCCTTACAAACAGCTCTTTCCTAAAAGCTTTTAGTTTACGATGTAGGAAGATGATACTTGCTAATGAGATTATGGACTCTAATGTCCTCCAGAGAGACCCAAAATCACCGTTCAGTAGAGGACTTAGAGGATGATTAAAGGTGAGCTCTTGCAGAGCACTGTCATAGCAGTGCCTATCCCCTGGCAGGGACAACCTGCTGCGCACACTGAGGGATACCTGCAAATTCCTCTGTCCCACTGTGGTCAAACACATTTATTTACTCATAAATAAATATTTACTCTCAAGAATATATTAATCAACACTGGTTTTGTGGGATGACATCATTCAACGGAGGAGGAGAGCATATGGCACATGGCACTAAGCTGGATTTTAGATACAGTGAGTCTAGATTTTGAGTAAACCAAAGTCAGAAGTCCCTGCTCTCAGGTTCCTCTCAAAAAAACCCAAGAAAAGGTCTCTTAAAAACCCTCAAAGAAATAAGTTTATGACAAAAACAGCAGAGGCTTCCCAGCCTCTGGATTCCCTTCTGCATTTCATGTGCCCCGTGATCAGGCCATAGCTGCTTTAGGGCAGCATGTTCCTATGTGTTTGGCAGCCCAGATCCAAGCCTTTTGATGACACAGAACAAATAATGATAGATTTCCCACCCAATTAATGCTGGTAATGTCACTGCTCTGTGAAAGAAGCATATCAACCTTGATTTGGCAGTGGAATTCACTCAATGCAGCGGTTGAGGCTCTTATTTATCCCTGCTGTGATACTACAGGAATGTGCAGGAGCATCTCTCTGGCCCTCAGCAACTGGCACTGGAAAACTATATCTCCTGTGCCAGATCTGCAGATCAGTTTGATCTGTTTCAACACACACCTCCCCTGAGCATCACTGAAGAGACGGGTCTACTTGTCCTGAGGCTGGAGCTTCCAGTGTTTGCAAAGGGTCCCTGTTGGTTTAGCTGTATTTATTTCACACACATAAGTGGTCAAGCCAGATGTGGTCCAGAGCAAGATGATGATTTCTACGATACTATGAACCCAAGGAGTTTTAGCAGTTTGCCCAAAGTAGTGTGACATATATACATTTCTATACATGAGGGGAGGGAGATACCATTCGTGTCTTTTATACTGACAGTCTCTGATACTATAAGCAAGGAGATATGGCACAGTGTTTTTAAAAGAACAACCTATGGTGGACTGAACGTCTTATGGCAGCTATAATGAGAGGGTTCATTTCTCAGACCAGACTTCCTGGAATGAGACCTGAAGACTTAGTCCTTCCAGCTTTAACGGACAGGCAGCTGCAATGTGGAGCTGGGTCTCCACCTGGATTGGACCTAAAGCAGTGTAAGTCAGTGGTCTGGGTAAGTTAGTCCTGCTTTTTACTACTGTAAATGAGAGATCAGCCAGGTTCTTTGTATCTGTAGTGCGTACAGTGTTCTAAATTCATCATGGCTTGAACTCGGAGGAGCAGGTGGCTGTCCCATGGAGAAAGAAGAGCTAAGGTTTGAAAGATTCAATTCCTGTTGCTGTCTCTGACTTCCTCAGTTACCTCAAGCAAGACTCTCTCCATCTCTCAGCTTCAGTTACCTGACAATAAAATGGGGGGAACCATCCTGCTCCTCCAAAGGAGAATGACTCTATTACTGGGACTATACATCCCTGACCTGCTGAATCCATTGACATTACAATGTGGAAGAATTCCACCCAACAAAGAGAAGTAGGTGGACTGGTGATATTTAGTATTCCAATATTGTCAGAAGAAAGGATACTTCCAGCAATGAAGCCTTGGGGTCTTGCTCTTGGGATTACTTCTCCAGTTTCCATCGCCTCTGTCAGGAGAGGACATTTGCAGCTGAATTAGTGCTGATCAGAACATGGCTGAAAACAGCCAGGGCTGAGCTCTGTTCCAAAATGCTGAGTAAAACTTGCCCTGAGCATAGTTGTGCTCTTAATCTTCTCTCTAGAACATTTTCCTCTTTCTCTTAGTATCACTTTATTTTGCCAAAGTCAATATTTCAGGTGCTGTTTGCTTTTAATTTGACGTTTATTCCCAGTGTTCAGATTTTGTTAATTCAACCCCTTTTCATTATTGTTTGTCAGCATTAATTCAGGAGCATATATCATTTGTAGGTGGAGTAGTATGACTACTGAAAGGTTCCCTGACATAATTTGCTGCCCTGTTAACAGTAGCAATAATTTGAGCAATTAGCAAGGCCTTGACACGGGCTTTAGCTTCTCTGTCACATAGGAATACCTCCTTGGTGCAGCTGACGTGCTATTTATACTCCCCCGTCAGGTCCCAGACTGCAATGGTGCCCCAGGAGAGCAGCCTGTAATCAGTCCCTTTGCAGTGACTGGATGAGCACTAAATAAGTCCTGGCCTTGATTATATTAATGAAGCTGCATGGGGAATGCCCATTTGGAAATCCCCAGACGCCGTGTTGATGGAGTAGTCTGTGTGCTCGCAGAATTCCTTCCCCCTTCCCCTGAGCCAAGGAAATCCCCGACAGTCCCTTTGCCAATGACCATGGCTTTGATAACAGAAGTGTCACTTCAGTTTTTGGGGACTGAACCTGCTGGGACCTTCCACTGAGAGAACCTGAAGCAACCTCCCAACTGTTCATCTTGGTCTTCTCTGGTGGGTCAGGGCAGCAGTGGCTTTGTCTCTGAGGATAAACATACCTCACACACGTGTCTCACACACAGGAGGATGAAAACTCATGATGGAGCTGGAATTGCTTCTGACCCTGAAGGTACCTCTGCACCCTGAGACCGTCCCTTTCCCTAGCAATGCAGGACTGGGGCCTGAATCAGAGGAGCCATGAAGAGCAACCCAAGTCCTTGACTGGCCAGTCAGGAGAGATTCAATCTGTGGGTGCCTTCATTGCACTGTGACACAAAAAGAGGTGCTTTATCTCTAGGAAAGACCAGCTTCACTAAACACCCTGGAAAATTTCACATAAAAAAAAAACCCTGTGCAACATCAGAGCTTAAAGCCACCACGTTAAAGGTCTATTTTTGTATCTTATTAAAATAGATACAATCTGTGCGTAAAATAAATTACTTGCCTTAAAATTTTCAGTTCAGTTAGAGATTTACGAGTAAGAGCAGTAATTAACAAACTTGTTCTGCTTTTTGCTGTCAAGACCCTGAGTCAACACAGGGTTTGTGCTTTGCTGAGCAGAGGGCAGGTCATGAGCATCCCTCATCCCAACGTGGTGTTCCTCATCACCTCTGCTCTGCAGGGTTGGAGGTTTTCACACTAGGCAGTGCCCCACGGTCTCACTCATCCACACATGGAGACCCACACAGAAGGGTTTGAAGCCATCTTCTGGCCTCAGCAGTGGCTGGGATGCGGTGGATGCACAGTGGCGATATTTGCAGTTGCCCATCCCTGAGGGATGTGATTGCATGACAGATGGCAGAGATCCATGCTCGTTAGCACTTTGGGCCAGAGGCAAGTTTGAGCTGGCTTATAGGTATCTGATATACCGTGTTGATTAACTATAGATTGTGTGTTCAGGAGGGATCATTATGATCAGCTAATCTGCCCTGCAACACAACACGGACTTGCAACCTCACTCCTGCATCACCAGCGTAAGGAAAGGTCCGCTCCGGGGAATCTCTCCTGCAGGAAGGATGCTTGGAGCGGGGCTCGAGCTGCCTCCTAGACTTACCCTTCCCTTTCACTCAAGTTCATCAGCAGGATTTCCTTATGAGCTTAAAGCTAAGCCAGGTCAGATCTGGTGAACTCAGAGCTAAAATAGCTTAAAGTCTGTATTTCGCAGAAACAGACCTCAAGAAAGGCAGAGTCAACAAAAGAGCACAGTCCGCTGTTGCTTTAGCAAGCAACTGGCATCTGCAGCTAGGAACAATTCCATTCTTTTCCTGCGAGCTGCTGCATGATGTGATCAAATAGGAATAAATATCTGAAATTAAAGGCCAAAAAAATAGTGCCATTGAATTGCTGATTTCTCTGCAAGGCTCTCTGAGATAAAAGAATTGTCCCCAGGGCAAAGAGAGACTGGGGGAAAGCATGAAAGGCACGGTTGTTGTCTTTTCTGCTTTGCATATAATCCCCTGAAAATTGGAATGTCCAAACACTTGCAACGATCCAGGCAGGACTAATACTCTGGGATCACATCAGCAATTATCTGATTCACAGGTGAGGATGGTAATAAAGCGGCTGAAAAGCCAACTGCCAGCGAGAGGGCAAGAAACAGCAGGCTTGCTTGGTTACGGGTCGTGCCGCAAACACCTCTTGAGATCAAGCAGTAAAAATAATTAGGGTTGGGAAGGCAAGGAGTGAGGTTCCCAGATGGTGTGGGTGATAGATAAGGAGTCACTCTTTTTATCCACTGCCAGGCCATCCGTTCATCCAGTTTCGTGGCTGACTCAGATCTCCGTCGACATGCGGGGCTCTGTGCCGGTGGAGCTGTCAGGGCAGCGTTGCTTCCAGCCTGGATGAAAGATTGGGCAAGCTGTGTCTTGCTTTAAGGTCTGATTATTTGCTTTTGTGTTTATACCACAGAGAAGAGAAAAACTCTTGCCAGGGCAAAGATGGGTTGACACCCCTTTCTAGAGGACTAGCAGCTGGGAGGTGGAGGGTGGAAAACATCACTCACAGCTCCCACACCATGCCGTGTAAGGCCGGGTGTAGCAGGGCCATGAGTGGGGCTTGTAGAAGCCCTACCCAAAGACTAGCTCCATCCTTGCTTGCTGGTTTGTCAAATAACAGACACAACAGTCATCCCACCATAGCCATGATGATCTGCAAACCAATCGAACTTTCCTTTCCGGGTCTCCACACACTAGCGCCAGTTTACCCACAGGGAAATGGTCTTTTATAGCTCCCAATGTGTCTGATTTTGTGCAGGAAATCTGGCTTTGGTCTCATGGTGCATCTGATCAAGATCTTTGTTGAGGGGCATGTGGAAGGAGCATTCTCTGTTGTTGCGTTTACCTGAATAGCAGTAACGTTTGCAATTACACTGACTGCAACAAAAATCTCTCCAGCACCTTCAGCCTCCAGGGAGTAAGGTGATCAAGCCTGAGGTCAGAAAGAAACACTGTTCCTTAGGGCGGCATTGCACAGCTAGGGCTGTTTTGCATTTCCAGTGCCTTTCTTTTAAAGCAGACAGCCCTAAGCCTCCAGCAGACAGAGTGGTAGGCTTTTCCAGTGTGGAGATGTGTCTTAAGGACGACAGATCTTTGAGAGTGGGTGAATAACAGGGCTGGACAGAAGCAGATGCCTGTCATAAGGTCTGTCTGGAACACAGTAGTCAGAAGCTGTGCATTAAGCTACCCAGATTTTTTTTCTGGCTTTATGTATGATGGCAGAGTAGAGCAGATCCAGACTGTCTTGCGTGTGCATATTAGGGTGCTTGCGGTGGGCCCTTTCTCTGTGGGTCATGCTGATAGGGAAGTGTGTGGGCACCTCTGCCACTGCAGATATGTACGACCATACCAGTGGTGTAGGAGAAACTGTTGATGGGCTTTAGTTGAAAGGTGCAGAGAGGTCAAGGAGTGCCAGCACCTTCCCATTCTCTGCACCTCCTGCAGTCGGTGATGCTCACAGACACCTCACGGCTAAGTGCTCCTAGAGGGAAAGGAAAATCTATCCAAATCCCTTGTGGTGTGACTGCAAAGCAGACTCCTTCCCCAGGCCCATGCTGCTTTTGAACCCATTCATGCTGTGCAGGGTTGTGTAAGATCCTCCTTCTTCGGACAAAG
Source organism: Ardeotis arabs (assembly GCA_011801015.1). Taxonomy (NCBI): domain Eukaryota; kingdom Metazoa; phylum Chordata; class Aves; order Otidiformes; family Otididae; genus Ardeotis; species Ardeotis arabs. The sequence continues at coordinate 21,096 of JAAGAY010147020.1, read as the reverse complement.
AGGCAAGCTGTGCCAAAGGCAGAGACAGAAACCTCTGGAGGGAGATACTCGGTGGGGAGAAGAAAATAAAATGGGGTTACAGAAGGAAATCCTGGTTTTGTGGGAGCTTGGTAGGGGTAGCATTTGTAAGGACATGCCCACAAACCATCCATCTTTGAGATGCGGCGAGAAGCAGAGGGAACACTAGGTCGTGCTGTTTCCCCAAATTCCTGCGGAGCGGTGCTGGGACTGGGTTGCACATTTCTCACAGGGACTGAGGCACTTTTTTTTTCTGCTGTGGGTTAGCCAAGAACTTTGATCTCACTGTTTGGGTGTTCTTGCAAGGAAATTAATTGCATTTGCTGCGTGAAATGCTTTCAGCACAGAGGCAAAGGTGCAGGGCAGGTCTTTATGGGGAAGCAGAGCTCCTGCGCTCAAACGTGAGATAACACTGCTTATATTACGGGAAAGGAATGATGAATAACAGCTACAGTTCGGAGGGTTTAATTAGCTTTCCTGCTATTCCCATCAAAAGGGGGAAAATAAAGTGAGAATTCTCTTAGGATACAAACTCAACTCCGTGCTGGCGCGAGGCACAAATTAATGCCATATGGGTGCGGGGAGGGGGCGGGTCTGTCTGAGCCGATGGTGCCACTTCAAGTGTGTTAAACACTTGAGTTCACTCTACCTTAAGGCTGAGCATTTAGCAAACTGCTGCAAAGTAATCCTGTGTCTCCGTGGGGAAAGAGCTCAAACGAGTGGTGTATTGGCTTTGTTTCCCTCGCACGGTAAAGAAAACACTCTGCTCCCAAAGAAGAGTTTCTTTGTGTTCCCGCTGTTAAACTGTGGCTTGTGCCCCCTAAGGCTTTTAAATGAACACGTGAAATCAGTGTGGGGATTTTGAGCTCTGTAAAATTCATTGCTGTGTGCGCACTTCAGCAGCACACAGGAGCTTTAAGTATTTTCCTTTAATACAGCAGGGGGCTGCTGTGGCACTTCAAAGACCATTCTGTGTATTGCTCCTGCACCTGAAGAACGCAAGGCCACGGCGTTGTTAAACTGCCAGTTTGGAGGAAAATGGCTTTGCAAGCAGCAGCCTCATGCTCTTAAGCCTGGCTGTAGCTGCATCAGGTCTGCGTGTGCTACCCCATCACTCCAGTCTGGTCCAGTTCATCCAGCTTCATAGCAGCTTGGACCATCCTGAGCCTCTTGCCCAGCCTCTTACCTAAAGGTAGACCACCTTTGCTGGTTTCTGTATGCTCCTGGGGTCCCCACAGCACTTCCTATTTGAGGAGGGTTTGGATATCTTCAGTGACAATGTTTTTTTTCTGCAAATAACAAGCTAAAGATTATTCACTTGCCAGCAAGTATGTGCTGGGACATGAACCATGTTCTCAGACAGAACCAAACTGCTGGCCTCCCTTAACAGCACTCAACAAACCTCACATGGCCTCAGAGCCATAGGACGGGTGTTGTGGATCTCAGAGAGCTGAGGAAAGATGAGCTCCATGAATAATTTGCAGGTGACAAATCGTGGCAGCTCCCCACAACCAAGAGCAGGCAGGGCTGGGCCGGCCCACCTGCTACTCCCACAGCCAGGGAGTCAGATTGACTGCCATCCTTTTCACAACTAGCCAAATAATTTTTGTGCAAACGTAATATTTACAAATCTGTGCTCTTGCGCCTGCCTTTTTAACCTCGTTCCTGAGTTGATGGCTGGAAAATAGCCATGAGAGGTAGCAGACTGTAAGAAAATGAGAGGTTTCTGCTGTTTAGGTCACCAGGCTATGTCCTAGCTGAGTTAATAGCAGCCAAGAGATGTGGGTAAGAAGGCTGATTTTGGTCAGCCAGGGGCAGGAGGCAGCTGTGAACCTGGTCCATCTGCCGAGCTGGGCAAAGCAAAAACAGTGACTCAGTAAAAATGGCCAATGCATTTTAGTCTGCTTAGTAAAATAAAGGTAAAATGAGTGGATGGATTCAGCCTGCTGCCTGTGAAATGAAAGCTATCTACCCTGCAAGGGTAAGTGCAGTTCTATGAGTAGACACGTTAGGGGACCTGCACACACCACCCAGTAACTGTCCTGGAGGTAGCATGGTCACAGAGCACACTGCCAGGAAGAGTCATGCTCAGGACACGTTCTCCTATTACAAAATCATGGGAGGTGGGAAGAGACCTCTGGAGATCATCTCATCCAACCACCTGCTCAAAGCAGGGTCACCTGCACACAGCAGGTTGCTTGGGGCCATGTTCAGCTGGGGTTTGAATATCTCCAAGGACAGAGACTCCACAACTTCTCTGGGCAACCCGTGCCAGTGCTCGGTCATCGTCACAGTAAAAAGTGCATCTCCAGCTTCCACTAGCCTCATCCCCAAGGACACGTTGCACAGATTTCTTGCCTCCTGCAACAACAGAAGGCTGAGGCACCTTGGCAAGACAGGTGTGATTCATTTTATCTGTGCAGTACCTATTTCACAAAGAGAGAGAAAACTTCAAATGCCAAAGCAAGCGATCAGGATTTAGAAGATCCTAAAAATAATGAAAAGCATCACCGTTACAAGCAGCACCTTTTAATGTTTTTTTCCTCACTTTATTTCTCTTCTTTTTGGCTGTATGATGACTGTATGTACCTCTTACTAACAGGAGTTAGGAACAATGTTTTATTTTACTGCCTGGCATATTTTGAGGGGAACTTTTGGTACAGGAGGTTGACAGAGAACTGGATACAGGATGCCCCATTCATCTCAGCTCTTCTTGCCTTCCTAAGCTGCGTTGTGACCATTTATCCCTCAAAGCTACTGAAAACAGGGTATTTGCTTTTACGAAGTGCAGTCGTATCTGTCAAAGACTGTAAGACTGTGGTCCGTTATATGACATAATAGCTGCACAAACAGGCACCAAGGCTCCAAAATAGAATAGCTTAATTGGTTTGCTTTCCCAGTGAGATACTGCGCCAGAAAAGGAACCACAACAGCTTAAATCTACACTTAACAATAACTTCGTCTATAAATAGGATATTTTCATGGTAAGAACATTTGGGGTAGAACTAGATAACATTTTTCAGATGAATAGATTATTCGCTAATAAATGCTGACTGGAACTACCCACAGACTCAGGCTGAATTCAACTCATGTTTTCTGCTACAAAAAAGGGGAACCCTATTTTTCTTGACAAACCAGAAAAGCTCCATTTTAACATTTCAGCATGAAACATTTAAATCTTTCACTTAAGAGAAGTCTTCATCTTAGAATTCAACTTGATTGTATTTCTTTATTTTGAAAAGCACACCCCCAAAGTAAATAAATTATTTTATTTTCGGGTCCATTCTAAATAAATTATTTCAGCTTTATAGCAGGGAAAACAAAAGATTTAGAAGGGACTTTCTTCGTCTGTTCCCACAGGTCTGCTCTGGGGCTTTGCTTGCTTTTTCCAGAGGCTTTGGAGTGTGAACATAATGTACAGCTGGTGAGCTTGTCTTTACAGCTGATAAAGTGAGTTACACCAGGGTCATGTTGAAATGAACCCTGGATACAGGTCAAGTACATAAAATAGAGTTCTCCTCCAGCGGCCTCACGTTACAGACCTGATTTATGTTTCTAGCGCTTGTGGTTCTGTTTGGAGCCTAGCATGGTTACACGCAATCTGCCCAGCCAAGCTTGAAAGCTCCTCTTTTCTCAACTTGCTAGTATAAGGTGGGGAAGGTAAGAGGCATAAGAATCAGCTTTAAAAGTCAGAGATTGATGGAGGTGACACCAGTGGGTCTTGCTACACCGAGTGCATTCGCTCTCTGTAACCTGTGGGGAGAAACTTTGCTGAAATAATTCTTGCAAACAGACAATATGTGTGTTTTCCAGCAATCTTACATTTGAAAAGCCGCATTAATAATGGTTGCAAAGTGTGGAGAAACCATAGCTTCTATCTATGGATCGTGAAGCGTTTTGCCAGTATTATCTGAGCATCAGACGATAAAAGGGAAGAAATCAATCTAGGCCTGATTTTCATAGAGGTTTCGTCGTGGTGCCTGGAGAAATTAAAAACATCTAAGAAGATTAAACACATGTAAGTCCTCTTAAAAGCAGTGAGGTTAGACACCTAACTTACTATTGCTTTTTGCAAATCATAGTCAGAAAAGGGGACATTGAAACTAAACAACTTCAGGTGCCTAATGCATGGACTTCGATACTACGATGTCCCTGCATGGCTCTGCAGTCCACGCAGCGTGTGGGAGGGAAGGCAAAGCTGCATCCCACTCCTGCTCTGAACCACGCTTGCGAGGACTCTCTCTCTGAGATACCATGACCCATGACATAACATTACAGCTCTGCTAGGTCAGACTGAAGTTCATCTGCTCAAAATCCAGCCTCCAACAGCAGCCAGCCAGAAGCACTTAGGAGAAGGGTAAAACAACCCAAGTCTGGAGAGATGCTTCCCCAGTGCATCCTCCCACTGCCCAAGAGTCACTAGTTCAGACACTTCCTGACTTCATCACATTTAACAACCCTTTATGGACTTTTCCTGTGTTAATTTGCCTAATTATTTTTCCAGCCTGCTTATGCTACTGGCCTTCCCTGCATCCGCTGGTGATACTTTCCCTACTTTGACCATGAACTATTCAAATAAGAGCTTTTTCTCGTTACAAATCTGCAGCCTCAGTGTCATTGCATAGTCCTTAGTCCTGGTGTTAAGGCATAAAACAATTTTTTAAAAAGACTAATCCTTCTCTGTGTCCTTCATAACTTTATACACGTTGATCATATCTTCCCTCTGTCGTCTTTCTCAGCCTGAACGCTCCTTATCTATTTAGTCCCTCTGCACAATAAATTGTTTCCTACCTATTCGGGGAGCCTGTTGTTAAAGCTCAGTGTGGGTTGCTACATCAGTCAGTGAGGACACATTCCCCTTGCCCAATACTGAAGGACAGGCACCTTTGAGATGGCTCACGGCAGGCACTGGACTGTGCCCAGTGCCAGGACTGAGCCAGGAAGGGAATGGAAAGAGTTGCATTCAGCTGGTTCTGCGGAGGAAATATATGAGGCAAGAAAATAAGACCATTCAAACGTACTGTCTTCTGGACGTGCACTTCTGAACACAGACGTGCTGCTTCTCTGGGATTCACAGATCACAAAAAGTCTGCAAGCCTTTTAGGAGAAGCCACAGATCTTGTTTTTTCTTAAAAGCCATGTAGACCAGAAGCTACTCTAACGCATTCACACCTTAGCCCATGATGTGCTTAGTGCTCACAGCTCGCAAAGAAGCCCTTAGGAAATGTAGATTCTCAGCATTAATAATTATCAGTCCAAATATACATGACAGAGTCAAAATAACTCAGGATTCTCAAATGCATCCATGGTTCAGGTGTGCTTTTCATTCATTTCCTTGTGCTCAGGTGTTGTACTCCGAAGCTGGGTTTCTAAAACTGGTTGAGAAAGGCTTTCCTCAGCAATCCTGCATGCTGCCTTTTCCCATCCTATTTTGTTTTCAAAGTTGCCTTTCACACTAGAAGGAAAAAAAAAAAAGAAGACTTTTCCAACTTGAGGAGACAACAGCTGAAAAAGGGAGACAGAACAAGAAAAAGGAACGGGTTACAATAGGTGAGAAGCGAGTGGCAGCGTGTCCTAGGGAAGAGAGAGAACTGTGCTCTGCCCTCTTAGCTGCTGAGGCACACATTTCTCTCCCATTTTGACAAAAAAAACCAACCTCCTGTGCTGTTCATAGAAATCATCTCACCAGTTTGTCAAAATTGGCCTGTTCATCCTAAAACTATGAGATTTCTTTCTTTCTGTTCAATATATGTGTTTAAGAACATCAGAAAGATATTTTTCTAGGTGATCTACAAAGAGAAATGCTCCTTGTGTGTGAATGTCTCCTCATTCCCTCAGCCCAGTGAGGGTGGTCACATAAACCAAGGGGTATGCAGAGATGCTCACAAGTGACTGAATTATCACAGATTAGCAAGTTATTACCGTTAATTTAAATTAATATGTTTCATGTTACATTATAATGAGCTAGAAGCATGCAAGCATCTTCAGACTGATGACTAGTAATCCGTTAAGCTACGATAACTTCAACTCGTGGAGTGCATCTTCCTTCTTGAGGGAAAAGCTGTAATGTTTAGTGCTGGTTTAGCCAGTGACAGGTGACTGCTGCAGTGACATAAATAAAATTTGCATGTCCTTGGTGCTTGAGTCAGAGCACACCAAAACATCCTTTTGAAATGAAGCAGATCATGTATTTTAATGTCCGCAGACATCAGAAATGCGTTTGGAAGAACAAACGAGTGATTTTCCTTCCTGGGGGTTAAATGCTCTTTGTGTCATCCCATCATCCATGTCCAGGGCTAAACAAGTAGTGGTGCAAATGTCCAGCCCAGCCTAGATCCTGTCTTTGGAGGGTCTGATGTGCCTTGCAGAAAGGCTGAGCAGTTTTACCATGGCTGCAACCATGTGCCGCAGACGTTAAGTGAGATTTTCACACACTTCAGCTCAGGTGACATTGAAGGCTTTTACCATACAATCCCAGAGCAGGGATCTCCAGGGATGTAATCTCAGCCATTAAGCTGCTGCTTTGAATCTTTTCCTCTGACTTCTTATTGCATCTAACATCTCTGTGCTCTGTGCTGTTTAATCTTTAGCAGTCCCGCACTGCCCCATGCTGCCCACCTTCCCCTTTGACTCTCCGAGCCTTTGTACCCATCAGTATCAGTGGGGAGATGGCCGTATACAAGCACTGGGGATCTGCCCCATTGACAGCGCTGAGCAGCTTGGTTTCGATGCTGTTCTTCCCTCCCATACCTGTGCCCTCCCTTCCCCTCACGCTGCTGCCCCTTGCTTTCAGCTGGGGGGTGAATCATGTCCCAGAGCAAAGCTGCTCTCAAGGGCAATGCAAGAAGTGTTCTTTGGAACACTCTCTCCCTCTTGACCTCCAGGCAGGTGAGAAAATGATGTAGGGAAATATAAATGCCCAGGTATATGACCAAGATGGTGAAAAGAATGGGATTTTTTTCATTTTGTTTTTGTTGCTTTCCTTAAAGTGATGAATCAACCCAAATATCCCATCTCACACCTCTACACCTGCCTGTTTTCCTTAGCAAAACCAGAGTAGTCTGCAAGTGTTATCTGTCTGTTTGTTAGATCTGACTAGGAGGAGGGATGTTCCAGCGAGGAATGTATGAGTTTATTCAGCTTCAAAATTGGCCTTCTCCATTGCTCTGTATTAGCCAGCACGACATTTGGGGCTTGGTAGTTATTGTACAGTATAGAAAGTGTGCAAGAGAGGACCCTCAGGAGAGGCTGTGCCTCAGCAGAGAGCATAAGAACCTTCACCTGATTAATAATCTCTTTTTTAAGGAGAAAGAAGATCATCTTGACACTGGCTGGTGTCTGGGCTTTGCTAGAGTGCAGCTCTAATGAAGGCTACGCCGCTGTTAGAAGTGTTTCACAGCTGAAGGAATTAAGGATCCTGAATTGTACCTAGAGTTGAAACCAAATTTACTGTGGGGCTTAAACCTGTTTTTAGTAGGAGTACATAGCCTGGCAGCTCTGGTGAGAGGTCAGCAATTGAATTGTACAGACCTTGGCTTCCTGCTTTCCACTAACTGCCTAAAAAGCCCCAAAGAGGCCCGTTACTGTGCCTTTTTTTGCTCTTACGTTAACTAAGCAGTTCAGAGCAACCTAAACACAGAGGCAGGACAGGGGTTCCCTCGCAGATATCTCAGGGAAGCTAAGTGCTTCCTGATGGATCTGTCAGAGCAAAACCCATCACTCCTCAGAGCGACCATTAGCTTTATTTCCAGAGTCCCTGTGAGCGCTTTCCATTTGTCCCCCGTTGAACTCACCGAGGAAAGTACGGGCTCTTCTCAGATGGCTATTTGACTTTGAGGGAGAGGGAGGCAAAACAAGCAGCCAGGCTGCAGGCCCAGGGATTTGGGGCAGAAAGCCTGGGCAGGAGCGTTCGGGGATGTCGTGGATGGCTGAGTGCTGCTCCATGTGGGAAACAGGGGAAAGGGAGGGAGAAAGTTACTGAGAAACCTGTGACACCCAACCTGCTGAACTCCAAAAGGCTGTTTGATACAGGGAGCCAGGAGGAAGAAGTGGCAGCCAGGGTTTTTTTTTTTGAGTTTTCCAGTTGCAGATAACAAATATATGAAGGATTGTGAGGTCCCATAGCATAAGCAATGAACTGTTTTGCTTTCCAGCACTGGCTGTGGAGCGTTTTCAGACAGTCCTGCTTCACAGATGCTCTTCAGAGGCAGGAACTGACTTGTGTTACCTGTGCAAGTCCATCCATGATTTTCTAAGACTGCACTGGCATGTCTGGATTCAACCTTGCTCTACTTGCCCAGCATTGCTCACAGCCCCAGCAGGCACCCACTGATCCACAGGGCTTGGGTCCCACGGCACTGGAGTCTGTTCTTGCAGTAGGATTACTATAAGGAGTTTAAAGAGAAGATACCATGTGCTTTTAACAGATATTTTCCTCACAGATGTCCGTATGACTTCGAAAAGTGGTGATTTCTACATCCTCTAAAGCTTTGTACATCCACCGGGCAGAGCTGGGAAGGGATCAAACCCCGGAGCACCAGGCTGCTGCCGACAGAGATGCTGGCTGTCTGTTTTACCTGAACTCCTTTAAAAACCAAAGCAAGAACATCTGCTCTGCAGGCAGCACAGGAAATCTTGCGAGGATGTAATGGAGCGTAATCAGTGACAGATTTGTCATCTCTATTCCATCGCTGCAGCATGGGGAGGCATCGCCACTGATTGTTTCAGCGAAGCACCGCGACAGAGTGGATTGCTGCCTGTTCAAGCTGTTTCTATGTTCTGTTAAGGTAGACTTCAGTTTCTGGGAGAGGGTGAGAGAAACGTGTTTCTCTTTGGTCAGTCGTCTGGCCCTGAGGGTCAGACCTCTCTGGGGGTCATGCTGGGGTAGGGTGAGAATGTAAGCCAGGGTGCAACCGCACTACGGAAGGTGCTATGGTCTCCTCAGTGCCTGATAAGTGTGATCCAATCCCACCTTCGGAGGCAAGACTTCAGATCGGAAAGTCATTGCCCCAGATTGCATTGTCAGGGGTGTTGTTCGTGTCTTTGCCTGGCATAACTTCCAGTCTTCTCCCTGAACCATCTAGGAAATCCAGCTAATGCATCTTATGGTTGTGTAGGAGCATTGGCAATGCTTTGATGCCTCCTGCCATGGCTTCCAGCGTTATTTGTAACAGAGTGTTGGTGGGTTTTGTGATGATGGGGGCAGGGGAAGAAGATGTCCTCTGGATCTTTGTAAACTGAATGTCATTCCTAGGGCTGCCTGCAGCAGCAGGAGAGTGGAGGGACTGAGTCAGCCAAGGTCTTCCTACCCATCTCCCTCTTGCTGCTGGCCCAAGCCAAGGCTTTGAGGAGGCCCACGGCATGAATGGCTTTTTTTCAGAAGTGCTTGTTGGTCTCTATTGAGTGTGGGCAGCCAAGTGAGGACCAAATTAGCCAAGACACCCTCTCCATAGGGAGCTCAGGTCATGGAGAAGGGCATCGGCCTGGGAGACTCACATTCCCTGAACCTTTCCTCAACTCCTCCAACCAAGTGATAATCTGGCAATGCCAGACTTGATCAGAAAACAGATTTTTTACCCTTTGCCATCCTGGGGAAGAGCATTAAAGTACAGCAAGGTATAGCAAAACTAGGAGGCAGTGAGAAAGAACCCAAACAGTATTTTCTTTTTTGAGTTCTACAGTTGGAGGCTTTTTTTTTTTTAGCAAATAAAATCATGCTGAGGTCTGATTCATGTTTTTTTAATGCCGCAGAAGTCTGCAGTGTCATTCTCCTAATTCAAAGTGAAATACGTAAAGCCAAAAGGAGTGTGTCAAGGAGTTTCTCTGGCTTTCATCATCTTCTTTTTTTCCATGAGCAGGCGCTGTCCTTTTTTAACTACCTAGCAATGTGTGAAAAGGAATAGAGGGAAGGGCTTGGTAATAAAATGTTAGAGATTTTTATTATTGTTTTCAGTGGTATCAGGACAGAGCTTTTATGCATATAATATCAGCTAAATATTCAACAACAGAAACTTGTTCTTAGCAAGTTTATGACAAATCACTGCAGCGTCCTTGCAATGTCTGGCTATTAGGACAAATTAACAGCTATTAATGCTGTCAGCAGCTGGATGCACACTGTAAGAGGAGCTTTCTCTTTACGCAAAATAAGGATATGAAAAAATACAGGAGGATGAGGCGCAAGCTCCCGCGGCTCTGCAGACCCTCGCGGGTGCCGGCCGAACTCCGGGTCTGCACGTCCCTGCCGAAGGTGAGCCGCTCGTCTTGGGGTGAAGGTGGATGTCTGGGGATATAGACAGCTGGGAAGGGGCAGTGGTTCTGGGAGAAAATTGATTATAGACTTCCGTGGGAATTTCCAAAAATCAAAAAGGAGGGGGTATAGTAGGACAGGGAGGTGGGGACCTCTTCCCTGAGAGATGGAGGCCTCTAGGACATCCTCTGGCCAGGCTAAAGGAGAAAAACGGGAGCCACAGGGGCTGTTGAGAGTGATCAGCTGGGAGCAGGTTGGAAAAATGTCCTCCCCAATCCCCATATGCAGTCAGGAGAGGAGCAGGTTTCTGCTGCGATCTGCCCCTCTCTCTCTGCTAAATAGGGTGGTTAAAATCACCACAAATCTCCCTTCTCCCCTCCATCCCCCATCACCTCTACAACAATTTATCCTGTGCATACTTTAAAGTTCCAGTTGCTTCTTCTTGAGCCATCAAGCTCCGTGAGCTTTTAGCCCATGTGTCACATAGCAGGAAACACTGCAAATAAGTCTGGTGGGTCAAGTGCAGGAAGTTGTTTCGGTACTTTTAGGTGTGTTAAATTCCTCTGAGCCTCCATGTATCTCACTGTAAGTAAGGGATAACACAAGCTGAGGGTATTGTACCTGCTGCATCAGGCAGGTTAATTCACTTCTCTTTGCAAAATACCTGAGCATCTCAGAGTGAGGTGGAGTGGGTGTCCCACGTTCACTGCAGAAGACCTGGGCAATAAAACCCTTCAGCAGACACAATGTGATGGAGAGGGGCTTGGCTGCCTAAAGCCCGTCTTGTGTGGACTTCAGCCACATGGGTAGCACCGAGGATGAGGACTTCTGTTTGCATCGCCGGGCCCCTAAACCTCTTGCTCTTCCAGACTTTGTAGAAATACTAACAGCAGAATGAGGGGCATGCATCACCAGGGGACCATAAATATCATTTTTAATTAACTGGCTGTTCTGTAGAGGAGACTTTGTGCAGTGCTGTGAGACACGGGAACAAAGTTCAGCCTGTCCCTGTGACAGAGCTCCAAATTTCCCCTGCTCTTTCCCTACACAACGCCAGCAAACAGATGTGCTCTGTGCCTCCTATTTATGCGCTCCCAAGAAATTAGCACCCCGTTAAGCTACACAATGCCGTGCATTTATTTTTATTTCACTGCGCTGCAGTCTTTCAATGTTAACTCTGCGCTGTTTTTTACTGGAATCAAATCCAGGCTGCCACCAAGAGATGCTTAAATCAACAGCCTACGAGGGTACGAATTTTGTGCAGCAGAACCAGTGCCTATAGGTTAAGATAAAGCAAATCTCAAGCTGCAAGGTCCACTGTTTGGTCCAGGTCCAAAAGGAAAAGGGCAGAGGTGGAAGATTTAACTTCCCAGTACCTGAGGCTGGGGACTGTTATTTGCCTGCAGACCCATTTTAAGGCAATAAACAGCTATATTTATATCTCCTGAATGTGCCTATTATTTCAAGATCTCGCCCAAACGAGTGAAAGTGACATGACAAAGCAGCACTGTAGGGAGCCAAAAATGTATAAAAAGCAATTGATCCATTATAGATGCAGTCTCGGGCAAGCTCGGTCTATTTTTAATCATTTTAATAATGCAGCTGATTTGCTACATCAAGGAGGGGAGCTGAAGAGGGATCCCTCCCAGCAAGCTGAATAATAGACTCCTGGGCTTGTGTGACTCAGTAGCATCTGGACATCGCCGAGCAGGTGCATGGCACAGCAATGTCCCAGTATCACTGTGGAAGCCGTGCCCAGCAGGTCACCTTGAGACATGGGAGACCCCCAAAGACAAACAGGTGATGCTTTAGGAAAGCGAGAGGAGAAGCCAGTGTGACATTGAATTGTGGCAAATAGGATTAGAAAAGGTGAAAGTTTCTTGATAATTTTTTAAAACACACATTGCTATCGCTGTGATTTGCGCAGGTGAATTGCGTTGCAGAGGTTGCTACCATGGGAGGCAGATTTGGGTACACATAGACTAACCAGGCTGGGGGATTCTTGATTCCTCCATGTTCTCCATGCTCTCCATGTTCTCCATGATTACAGCCCTCTCTCTCCAGCTGAAACTGCCAAGACCCATCTGAGCATCACCCGTTCAGCTCGCCTATGCAAAAACCAAAATGGCTCCTCCATTCTTGGGTGGCTTGTTTGCCCCTGGGGCAAGTCTGGAAGACAGAAAACTTGAGGTTTCCCCTTCCTTTCCCATAGTGGCCTTTAAATGAGAGTGCATGTGAGAAGGACAGGAGACAGATGCCTTCTAGCCAAAGGAAGGCTTTCAGGGCACTCAGTTAAATCATGAAAATAAAACAATGTCTTAGTTACAGTGTGAGCTCATCAAGGAAAGAGGGACCACCCATGAGGAGAGAGTAATGCAATGGGGACAGTGAAAAAAGCCAGACAGCAAGAACTATGCCCAGGAAGGAGATGAGATGTTGGTTGAATATAGTGACCATAGATCAGAAATTATAGCCATGATTTTTAAACTTGAAAGCCAACTGCTGTACAGCACCTGGGACTCTTCAGAGGCAGGATGGTCCAGGAACCCATTTCGCTGACACTAAGCTTGCTTCATAAAACAAACAGAAATGTCCCTGTTAAAGGTTGTAAAAAGGTTGGGGTGAGCCTTGTTGTTAAACCTGCCAGGTTAGTGCAACTGCCATCATCGCTTTCCTTTTTCGTAATACCTTGGGCTGTTGACGCTCCCCCTCTGGGGACTGTCTTGTAAAAACGTTTATCTTGTTGTCGTGTGGAAGTGGAATTTTTTTGCCGTTATGGAGCTATGTCAATCCCACTGCAGGCGAGAGGTCAGGAATGGGACTCCCACACTCATTCTTCATCTGGCAGCACAGGCCAGCCCCAGCCTGGCAAGCCCGTCAGCTGCAAGCAATGACTTCTGCATCCTATTGCCAGTAAGGAGATGGACAGACACGTGGGATCTCAGATGGCCCATTGACCAGCCCTCAGATGCGTCATAGCCTTGTCTGGCAGGTCACTATGTACCTGCAGGCTTGGCCCATGCAGTTGAGGACAGGGAGCTGCTCTCAAAGGAAAGGCATGTTTGTGTGAGAGACAGACATCTCCTGTTCAGCAGATCAGAGCCATGGGTTGTTTCGGCCATTGATCAGCAGCCAAAGTCACAGCACTTTTAACGGCTTCAGGATGCACATGCCTTCCATGCAAACCTAGCAGTAGTATCTCAAAGGTCCGGTGACTTCATGGAGTCTCTGATACGTGTCTTTTGGGGGTCAAACCACTTCATGGAGAACTTTGTTTTGTAGGTCTGGAATGGGCTTAGACATTTAGGAAAATTTGTGATAAATTTGGGGCAACTTCTCATATGGAACTGGAATTTAAGAGCAGTTGCACTGGGTCAGAGCAAAGGTTCATGCAGTGTCCCATCTCCAGCAGTGGCTATGAGTGATGCAGAGAGGAGAGTGGAAAACATATGTGATACTTTCCATGGATATTCTCCCACCTTCCACACGTTTTCGGCACAGGGACCTCCTACACTGGATGTTGTATGTGGCCTCTAGATGTCCAGTATCCCTGTATGGATTTATCATCCTTTAATTTGTTGGCCCCTGGCACCCTTATTCTTGTAGTAGACAAAACAGTGAACAACAGATCCCTTGTTGCTCTCTCCATCTCACTCACTATCGTTCTGTAGATCTCCTTAATTTCTTATTCAGGCATCTTTTTTTTTTTCCCCAAGACCAAAGAGTCCACTTTGCTTACTTAGCCATTTATTTCTAGGAGCCATTTTTTCACACTTAGTCATCTTCACTGCCTTTCCTTGAATCCTGTCCATCACCTCTGTTTCTTTTCTGGAGATAAATGAATCAGAAGATAGTATTCAAGATGTAAGTGAACCTTGGTTTGATTCAGTGGCATATTAATATTCTCCTTTGCTTGCCCCTTGGTAATTGTTAATGTTTTATTTGCTTATTTCACCACTACTGAGCAATGAACTGACGTTTAATGGAACTGTTATAATCCAAATCTCTTACTCCTGAGTGAGTCTAGAGCCCATAATTTTATACGTGAAGTTCAGAACATTTTTCCTGCCATGAACATTACTTCACAGCTGGCTACATTAAATTTCATTTGCTGTTTTATTGCTCATTCACTCAGTCTCCTCATATCTTTCTGCAGGCCCTTGTTCTCACTGCCCTGAATACCATAGTGTCACTAGCAAACTGTGTTCCCTCACTGCTCACCCCCTTTCTCAGGTTGTCTATGAATAGGTAGAGCAGCACATCTCCTTGCCCAGATCCAAGAGGAAACCAAAAGGCCATCTCCTAGTTGACTTGATTGCACAGACGCAAGGTTTACAGGACTTCTCTGGAGATACTGTGTCACAGATAGATCTCTTCATCAAATGAAGTTGTTGCATTTCATCCTGGAACACGACTTTGAGGTTGGGCCATAGGCTGATCTTCAGCCTTTTATGAAGCATTAGGTTTATTCATTCATTGGAAAATTGTCAGCAAGGCCTTCAGCTGACATTGAAAGCTACTGCAGGATGGGGTTGACTTAGAGCATCCTGAACCAAAGTGAAGGCAGATGGCTGCACTCTGGGCCAGCTGGAGCCTGCAGAGATTCACCTGTGAGGTCCAGATTCAGTGAATTACTGCAATCCAACCTGGGGGTGTCAGGTTGATGAGTTCCTACGTCCAGAGTTTTGTGTGGGAAGGGAAGCTGGAGGTGGAAGGAAGGTTTTGGAAGCTGATGCTTCCCTGTCACCCAAGTTTACCAAGAGGACAGCACCTCCCTCTTCACCTTCCCCAGGGGGAACAGCTCCATTATTTGTTCTGGAGAGGGGAGAGCATAGAAAAATCTGTGTATGAGGCCAAAAAAGTTCATCTTCAAATCCTCGCTTTGATTGTTTGAAGCAGAGAAGTTCATAAAAGTTCTCTACTAGTTGGATAGAAACACATCCTGGCTTGCCACAGCTGAGTTGCCATCCTACCCCACACTTGTGGGCTGGCAAAGGCACTGCCCCAAATGGGATTTCACCCATATTTATCATACATGTTCATGATCCACACTTACTGAGGACTTAACCACTTGGCTACACCAGTGGAGATGACCTAGGCTTCCTTTTCTGATGGGCTCCATGACCTAGTCAGGCTTTTTGCCTCATACAAGAAGAATCTGCCTGTTCTTCTCCTCGGACTCCTCAGCTCCCATCTTTGCAAGCTGGGCTGGCCCAAACACAGCATCCGGGAACTAATTAGGCTCAGATCTGCTCTCTAACCCTTTCTTGTCAACATTTGGCTTTACTCACTAAACTTTGTGCTGTTTTTACATCCCTGTCTTTGTAAGCCAGCCCTTGCAAGATTACTTTTTCCTATCATCACCAACCACCTTCACCCCTGTAACTCCCCTAAGACAACGCTTCCGAGACCCAGTGTGTCCCTACATAACATTTCAGCTTTTGAAAAACAGCGTCTTTTGCTGAAATCTCATTTTGGCAAAAATGCTCCGACTGTCTCCCTCTACTTTTCATCTCTCTTCTGACATCTTATTCCCAAATGGTAGAAGAAAATGAGGAAGGAAGTGAGGGGAAAATGTGGGTGTAGAAGAACATCCTGTTCTGCACAAATACCCTGGTGTGTTGTCAGATGGATGCTCTGCTTTAAATAGAAGAGGTCTCGTGCTTGCAAAGGCCAAAATAATAATTTCTCAGGAATTAGAAAAGATGGAAATAATGATTTAAAAAAGAAAGTGTTTGGATTTACTGCATTAAAGAATCAAACAAGTCAGAGCTCCTCATTATCACGTGCAATCTCATTTTTGTGTGTACATATAACACACGCGCGCGCGCACACACACACATAGAGGCTTTGGGAACAATCCCTGGGGAACTCAGTGAAATTGGTTTTTTTGTTTATTGTATTTGGAGGCTATTTCCATGAGAGGTCATCTGGGGTAAGCAATGTTAAAGGGAGAGTTAGAAGAGAGCCAATGGGATAGAACCAGAGGTCCCTAAGCTTTGATGTGTTTGAAGAAGTTCTGCTTAGATCTGATTTTGTGACTCTGATTTCTGCTATCCACTTTTTGCAAAGGGTTGATTGAAACAACTTTCTGCACTCTGGTGACCTTTTTTTTAATCATCAGTATTTTTTTACCACAGCCACACCAGCTGCTTCAGTTATCACTAGAACAAGGAGACAATTTTTTTTTCTCATCTTTCACACATTTCCTATATTTTAGAACTTTTCCTATTGTGCTTTACTTTGAATCTGAAATTTTAGTGCAATTTGTAGGAAAAATGGAAAAAGAGATACCTTTGAGTACAAAATACTCTGCAGTTTAGGACTTAGGAGAATTCCACAAGACTTACTTCAGCAAAGCAAATTTTTACTCAACAGCATTTTCCCCAGATTTCTGACCATCTCTAAAGACAGTTAATATTGATCAGTAGGAGAAAAGCAAAGCTGAATATTGCAACTGCAGGAGTCTAAGAGCTGGTATATCTCATAACTGCTATTTATTGTTGTGATGATGGAAGCCCAGGCCATGTAAAGCTGAGCCTGGGGGAGAACCCATGAACCCGTTCATCGTCCTTGCCGTGGCCAGTGAAGCACGTGGTGTTTTTAGTGCCAGATGTTTCTTGAGCGGGAATCAGGGAAGCCATTATGTGTTCCCCTAAGCCATTTTCTTGTGCTTGACACTATTTTCTCCATTAGTTTTGAAATAATCTTGAAATTCATCTTTGTGAAGACAAAAATGAGCCTGTATTGGTGTCAAAGAGTCTGTCACATGAACATTGCATTCTGACCCTGGAAGATGTCTCTTGTTGTTTATCTCTGTGACCAACACAATGCAGCTACAGGGACAGTCAGGAGGCAGAAATGATGAGGTTACCCTGTGCTATTGCACAGAGAGATCCTACAGAAAAGGATCTTTAATTTCATATTTCAGTATTTAACACATAGTCTTTGTGCAATAAATGGGCTGGGGAGGGGAGAAGTGATCACATGTTCGGTTCCAGTAAAGTTCTTGTTGTGGTCAGATTGGTTGGACAGTAGCATCAATTAGAGGCACACAAATGCATGATTCAGTCCTGGTGGATGTCTGTTGGCTCATACTGACATGGCCTGAGCACTGCTCGCTGTGGGCCAAAGATGGGGACCTGCCAAAGGACAGTCATGCGTCCTTGTACCCAGCCTGCTCTTGTAGAAACCATAGCTTCCTAGGATCTCTGAATTTCCATGCATGCCAGAGGAGATGAAGGCTTACCAGCACCCAGGTCTTCTGCAAATACTTCCCAGAGAGCAGCGCACGTGAAATCCTGTCTGCAGTGAAACCCACATGGCCCCGTGCAGTGGTGAGCAAAGCATGCCAGCTCACTCATCAACATTACTGCATGATGGTTCCCTGAGTTCCAACCACCTCCAATGTGATACTTTCCAAATATATTCCTTCATGGTTTGATCCATGTTCATTAGAACATCCCTCCACTCAGATTGGTGAAGATAGACACTTTGTCAAAAGGGTAGCATGTGGATGATGAACAGGCTTTCTCTGCAGTAGACAAGGTTCCCATGCTGGGTTTATTTCTGAAGCAGCTAACCTATTATCTGATGCAGGGCCTTGTACAAATGAGAGTTGGTCCATCCGGAAAATGAATTGCATGCCCTTCTTTGCTATTGAAACTATCCATCATATCATGTCCCAAATGGTCTATCATGTTGTTGTCTAGTAAAACTCAGCCATCAGAGGCAGCTCCTGTTCAGATGCTGATGCTAGATGTCTGAAAATGAGATTTCAGCTGTAACTCTGAGAACATTTAGTTGGAATTTATGACCAGAGGTCACTCTAAGCTCCATCAACTCCATCCATCTCACACCTTTATAAATAATACTGGTCTTCAGTTTCTGAATCCTTTAGGGTAGCCTTGCAGTTTTTTTCCAGTGTCTGGAATACATGACATGCAAGATTTCACTCTGATTTCAAACTGGGTGCATACATATCAAATAAATAAAAAATAGTTTGGCTGAGTAATATGGACATCTTGGAGGGCAGTTTGGTGAACTTGGCACTGTCTAGGATGTAGGAGACTTTGGCATTGCTTCTGGCCGTAGCAGGACTTTCAGTATTTCTCCTTTTTGTGCCTCAGTTTCCTTTCTATTTGGTTCCAAGCTAGCATTAACCAAAATCCTTGAAGGAACCCCACTGGGTTTAGCTTGGGTTGGATCAGGTCCATCAGCACCTTACCACCACACGTGGTGCTGTGGGAGCTACAGACAAAAAGTGCTAAGCAAGCAGAAACGTCACCTTTTCTCCATTGACTTAAGTAGGAGCAGATGTGCAGAGGAACAGCAAGCACTTAGGATCATGCTTTAAACTTTCCATAAATACAGTAAAAGGAAAGGTCTAGCCCTGAGAAGCGCTTAGCATCCTGGACGGGGATGCTGCAGAGCTGAAGGGGTTGAGTGGTGGGAGGACGTTTTGGAGGGGGTGCTAGGGTGTTTGTGGAGTCAAACCCTGTAGGATTATTTGAGGTTATTCCCTTCCACACATAACCTCAGCAGCCACCACGGTAGTTCAATGCCTTGGGGAGTGGGTAAGGGAATCTATTAATACTCTTAGGAAAAAATTAGCATCCAAACAACTTTTGTTTCCTTGTTTTTTACACGTCTGTGCTCTCCTCTGTCACTAGCTACAGCGCAGAGCCTGATATGCTCTGACAAAGAGCTATTGATGGTGCGCTTGTGTGAATTGGCCCAGCGCTGGTCACAGCCAACTTCTGTGGGACCTGCTGCCCCCGCTTTACAATACGCTCCAGTGTGCTGAGCCATTTGTGAAAGGTCAGAAATGAACAGAGAAATGGACTGGAGTCAAAAACAAGTAGTCCTATAAATATCAGTCATAGTCAAAGGCAGTTTATTCCATTCCTCCCCTCTCTCTCCCTCTGTGTGTGTCTCTCCCTCCCTCTGTTGTGGTTTCCCAGATATAACTCCATGTTTCTGACTGGGGAGCTCTGAAAGGGAAGCAGCACGCACATTGCAGCTTCTGCTCTTGCACACATGGAGTAATCCTCAGTCCCGCGAGCAGGACTGGCCGCCAGCACCGAGTCCAGGCATCATCTGGACTCAGATGTTACGTTCTGATTTCTCAGATTTTCTTTATCTGTGAGAAACTTGTTTGCTACAGTTTGAGAACTATCTTTGGCCACAGCCGGTTTGGATTGGGACTCCTGAGGGCTCTTCTCCATCCGGAGCGAACGTTTGACTTCACAATGACTTTAGCAGCTAAATTAGAGGATATTGAAATGACGCTGGAGCACCTACTAATGGATGTGTTTGTAAGTAGCCTGCGATTTCCTATTTAAAGTGAGATGCCAATAATCCAGAAGGCAGTGTACAGACTTAGTGATGTATCCAAGTGTTGCATTGACTTAATTCCTTTACGTTTCCTGATAAACTGTGTGTCCAACTCTACCAATGTGTTGTGCTTTAGCTAAGGCATCTACGGCAAGTGGTAAGATGCAAAACTGGAACAGTGTGCCTCCAGGGCAGGATATATTCTGCATTGGTTTTTTGTACCATCTACAGTTTTGATGAAGTATGTGAAAAGGAGGAGAGATTTGGTCAGAACAGTTTGAGGAATATCTCTGTAAAAGAAGTGCATTGACATAACATTTAGACTGTGTATTGGTTAGCATCAAGCATCTTTGGCTTTAGGATTTTGACGGCTATTAGATTAGTCTTTTACTACTTTGACTTTTGGATTGGTTTTGTAAAAGATGGAAGAACAAGCAAAAGTAGTTGTCTTTTCAAGAAAATCAAGTTTATTCCTCCTGGATATGTCAAACACTTGAAACCACTCTTAATTTGGAATTTCTTCCTTGAAATCATCAAAGCTCAGTGAAGCAATGTAGGATTTGCTTCTGCACATCTGATATAAGAATCTGTCCATATAATCTCTTTTTAAAAGTTCCTCTAAAAATATTTAAACATTTCAAAACAAATTCCTGCATTTTCTGACACAAACTTGATGGGTTTTGCCTAAAGGTCAGAGATGGCCATGTTTTGGAAGTTTTTCGGGGAGTGTGGGCAAAACAACGATGAGGGATTGCCAGATCATTTATCTTCTTCAAAAACAAAGTCATGCCAAGGTGATCCGTACTCTCTGAGTTCAGGCTACAAGAAATAAGACAGCAAGTTACATTCTGAACTTTCAGGAGAGTTTTTTGACATCTCTTAAATGAAATGCTTCAAATTTCAGGGTCTAATGATGAGGAATCTTAGGCATCAACCACAAAAGTGAAAAACAGGAGAGCTTGCCAACTTTCTAGCCTGTGGTCCAGTTACTAAAGTGTCCATCTGTGCTGTGAAATAGATTCGAGTCGCTCTGAGCTGGCATCTCTCCTCAGTGCTTTGCGGAGTGCTCTGTCCCACAGGTTGCTGAGATAGAGGGGCAGAGGAAAACAGTTGGAGGCAGCCCTGTCAAAGCCTCTATGTAGGATATGAAATACTGAAATACTCTTTGGGCTGTAAGATTTGAATCGACCTAATAATTATTTGCCACTCTAGTTTCGACTCCTTTCCCCAGCTCTGAGTACCATGCATCCCAGAGAAAATCCCTAAGGGTTTAAGTCTCCGTTACAAGGAAAGATGCAACATCCGCATCTCATGACCACAGCATGCTGTGAAAGTTACCCTGCGTGGGAAGGGGCCAGTGCTTTCTTTGGACTATTTGCAGTTGCTGTAGAACAAACTTGGCACCACGATCCCTCTTGGTCTATTTGTAGCTCAGCATCACTTCATCAAGGTTAGGGCTTGACACCTGGGAGACAGAGCATCCACAGGACAGGTGT